>JAGDQP010035150.1:1584-19734 GCA_022664845.1 Lepisma saccharinum
TTGTTTGTGGTATAACATTAACTTGCATATGCTAGGCGAGTGAAGTAGCCAAATCTTTAGCACTAATTCTTTGAGTTCTATTTACAGAATGAAGAATGTAGGTTTCATTCCGCGCAGTTAGTTTTCTTGGTTGGCCAGAATGGATACTATTCCGCAATAGTTGCTGTCTTATGTTTCTTTATAATGTATCCAACGGTAAAGCATGGCTTGCAAACAAGCTTGGCTTTCCTGACGCGGTGTGGATTGCTTCAATTCACTACGTAGACTCTTGTACACAAAATGATACATAGAACATTTATTTCGAGAGTAGTATTGGGTTGTCCAAATACTTCTTTTCGCGATGAATTTATGTAGTCCTCATTCTCAAGTTGCCTGTTACCTTACAGGTGTATCGTGGTAGTTAGTTCTATAGTATTCCATCTAAGGCATCCAAATTATCATAAAAGGGCAAGAGATTTCGAAATGTTCCGTGTTCTACGTGTGATACAGTCTGTTTTTCCTCTTTGTTGAACTGTGCAAATACTTTTCTTACCCGCTGTATATAGTTTCCCTATTTATATTTTGTATTAGAAACTCAAAATTACGCTATTAACGGTAAACAATAATTGCATACAAACAGTGCACAGGTATATTTCCTAGTACAAGTCTACTCCTACTTTTATGTGAGTTCTTCTTGTCGATTACTTTTCTTGTATTTTTTTCTTCTTTTCCTTACATTATTTTTGTATATGGCAAACTCACGATGAATGATTGTTAACCCTCGGAACTCCAAGATAATTTCATCTCATGAAACGCCAAGATGAGTCATTTTCGACCCATGTATGTTTCTCGTATCAAATAAAGTACTTTTTCAAAATCAAGGTATTTTAGAGTATGGGCGTATTCATTGTATTGTATTTATTGCATTGTATTGTATTTATTTATTGTATTTTATTTTTTCAAGTAGATACTACAAAATAATGTAAAATACAGAAAAAATAATACATCATATTAACCTTGTAACCATTTTCATGGCTGCACAAAGATGAAGGTACCATGAGTCTCTTACTTATTGACCCATATAAAGTACTACATATAAAATTACCAGAATCAAACTACCTTAATCTCTCATTCTCACATGTAAAGCACACAATATCTGTTGTGATTCTGATTCTTGCAAATGAAGCGATTACATTGCTGACAGTATGCGGAGTATTTGTCTTTACCACTACAAAAGCAGCATCGTCCAGGTTTCTTCGCTCCTTGATTGAGAAATTATAAAGTGAAGGTCGTTTGGAAAGACGTGTGATCATTAGAAACGACAACAACTTAATATAAAACGGCATTTAAAATTAGTTACACAAAACGCCAAGATTGGGTCAAATTGACTCATGCTTGATTTTCTTAAATTATTACACAATAAATACATGGGTTTAACGTCACTTTCTACCATAAGATTTTCGGACACGTACGTGAAGAATACACACAATTTCACTCTTCCATTTAATGCCTAATGGACAAAAATAATATTCTGACTGTATGGGTCATTTATTTGGCGTTCCGAGCGTTAAAGGACAGAAAATACGTTTTCATTTTTTCTTTCATTCTTTCTTTTCTTTTCTAATAAAGGGTCTTTATCGATGTTATGCACGAAACTCCAGAAACAACACAAGCAATGCACGAATTAACTCATATAGCTAGGAGAAAGGTATTATACGTGATGTAATTTGTATAAGTACTGTAGCACACGAGTTTCAGGGAGGAATTTATCAAGGAAATAGATTTGCCAAAGGGAGATAAGCTTAGTAGAAAGGGAAAATAAATGACCATGTACTGTAGAAATAGGAGAACCAACTTCACCTTATCGTTTGGGTCCCCCCATTAGGAGGGCGAACTTGAACTTTGGGGAACCAGGGCAGTCTGTGTACACTTCTGCCGTAAACGAAATTGTTTGGTTGACCCAGATCTTTTTCTTGGAGACAGACAACTCCAATTCGTCGATGAGGTACGATACCTTGGTTTATTATTTGATACAAAGTTAAATTGGCGTAGTCACCTTCGCCAAATTAAAATTTCCTGTACCAGAGCTCTGAATTTGTTACGTTTTAAGTCATCCCACTTGGGGTACTGATCGTACAACCTTGTTGCGCCTTTATCGCGCACTCATTTTATCCAAGCTTAATTATGGTTGTCACACTTATTCCTCTGCACGATTTTCCGCCTTACATACGCTCGATAGTGTCCATCATGCTGGAATTCGACTCTCCACTGGCGCGTATCGCACAAGTCCTGTCACCAGTCTTTGTGTTGATGCCGCTGAACCACCGCTCGAGATTCATAGGATGTACTATGTGCTGAGCTATCTTGCTAAAATATCATCTTTAGCAAACCACCCAGCACATAGCTTAATCGTATACCCAGTCCAACGAGCCCTATATGAACGTCGTGGTCACGCTACCCGACCATTTGGCATCCGAGCATCAGAGTTTATGGAGAATCTGAATGCAGATCGCCCAACTGTCTGTCCTGTCCGTTTTAGTCTCCGTCCCCCGTGGACACTTGCCCGCCCACGGATTGATATTTCCTTTTCAAGCTTCAAGAAATCGGAGACCTCCATGATTGAATTCCAGCAACGTTTTCTTGCGTTGCAGAGTCAGTACCTACGTTTTATCTCTGTTTTTACCGATGGATCCAAATCAGATGAATCTGTTGGATGCGCTTTGTTGTAGAAGGGAAAGCCCGCCAATTTTGTCTTCATCCCAAAGCCAGTATTTTTACTGCTGAGCTATATGCTCTTTTAAAGGCTTTGGATTTTAGTCTTGTTCGTGGTTTCAATCGCATCCTTGTTTGAACAGATTCGAAGAGTGTTGTTCAAAGCCTCGACAATATGTATTCTAAACATCCGCTAGTGCAAGATATTCTATGTAAGACACACGCCATCTGCTCTGCCGGTGGTGAGGTTGTCTTTTCGTGGATACCAAGACATGCAGGTATCCATGGTAATAAATTGGCAGACGAAGCTGCTCGTGAGGCCTCTTTAGGAGCTAACATTGATATTCAGCATGTCCCATTTCAGAACATGATGATATATTATAGGCAGGTTACACGAAATGAATGGGAGCGACGATGGGATGACGTAGCTGTTAATAAATTGAAACAAATTAAGGTAACTGTTGCTCCATGGAAATCCTCTTGCTGAGGTAGTAGGCGTGAAGAAGTACTTTTATGTCGTCTATGTATAGGACACAGTCGCCTGACACACGGATATTTGTTACGACGATTGGTTCCACCACATTGTAATAATTGTAATGTTGTTTTAAGTATTCGTCACGTCATTTTAGATTGTCCAGGATATAATCATCTCAGACAACGTTATAACATCCCCAATGACATGGCGTCATTGTTAGGGGATGAACCAGATATGTTGCGGAGAGGTTTTAGGTATATTCGTGAGACAGGATTGTCTCCGTCCATTTGAGATGATTGTGTTATTTAGCTGTTAAATTTGAGGTATTATTATTTTATTTTTGTGAAGGCCTATTTGCAGCCTTCATGTTTTTAATATGCTATGCTAAAGACTCTATACATCTTTAGTTTTTATGTTTCTGAGGACATTTACCCTCTTCAGCTTTTCTATGCTTTTATTATTTTAGTAATTAACAGCTATATTTAGACGTGACAAAGTTAAGGGGTTTCCCCGTATCGGGAAGGGCGTAAGCCATAGTGCTGTTACCGCCCATACAATTAATTTTATCTTTATCTTTTATCAATAAAATAGATCTCATCAGGTATAGTTTGAGAACTTAGGTTTATACCCCCTCCCCAGCCATATTCACAGCCATAATTAATTCACAGTCATATTCAATCCACTACTGGATAAGGCCTCTCGCAGAGAGGAAGGAGAGCCGAAGCTCTCGCTACTGTCTTTTATTCACAGCAGCTGGGTCAACACTGAAATTTTAAGCCCCTACCGGGAATTGAACCCGGGAGAGAGAGAGAGATTCAAACAGTGATATGTGAATGTTATAGACTAATCTTCAGTGCACAGTTCGGGAATTCGGAATGTCAAAATTTGTATCGGAATTCTGAAATATATATCACATTCCGAAATGCAAAGGCTCAATTATCTCGCCCTTCCAACACGGATTCTTGCCAAACGAATCGTCTGTAACCAACCTTGTTGAATTCACACATTTTTTAGCTAGACAAATTGATAATAAAGGTCAAGTAGACGTAATTTACACAGACTTTTCGAAAGCCTTTGATGTCATTAATCATGACATCCTACTTAGCAAGCTTGTAACATTCAACTTCTCAGAAAAACTTCGCCAGTTAATAGCATCCTATTTGTGTCACCGCAAACACCGTGTTCGTTACAAAAAATAGTATAACCGAGGAATATGTTGTAAATTCTGGTGTGCCTCAAGGATCGAACCTTGGATCTCTTTTGTTCTTATTACTTGTAAATGACTTGCCTGCTGTCATAACATCCTCCAAGAAACTTCTGTTTGCAGATGATTTAAAAATCTATTGTAGTATTTCCTTCGAATTGGACGCGGCCTCCTTACAAAATGATATTAATGCAGTCTCCAATTGGTGTAAAACAAACATGTTATTATTAAATATTAATAAATGTAGTGTAATGTCATATACGAGAAAAACAAACTTTTTGAAATTCGAATACAAAATCAATGGCTCTCCACTAGTTCGAGTAGATTCTATTACTGATCTTGGCGTAACAATTAAATCTAATCTCTCATTCGACATGCACATAAATCGCCTTGTTAGCGAAGCTTACAGGAACCTCGGGTTTGTAATGAGGTTAACTAGCGATTTCTCGAATATTGATGTCTTAAAAACTTTATATACGGCGTACGTTAGGTCAAAGTTAGAATACGCAGCAATAATATGGGATCCTAATACACAGAAGAACTCTCGGCAAATTGGAATTATACAGTCTAAATTTGTACGATTTTTGACATACAAAGAAACCGGAATTTATCCTAAATTTGAAAAGTACTTAGACCTAGTAAATAAGTTCAGGTTACAATCTCTTGAAAAAAGAAGTTATTTTTCTCTTAACTTTTCTACACAAACTTACACAGTAAAATCGACCCAGAAAGCTTATTATCTGAATTAGGGCTGTATGTACCGCATAGAGTAACTCGACCGCGTAATGCTGTCTTCGACCTTTCGGCCCAAAGAACTGAAGCAATGGACATATCGCCTATTAGGAGAATGTGCTCATTATATAATTGTATACTTAAAGAATGTCCTGAGATTGATATATTTAACGTAAATATGAGAGAATTCCATTCTTGTATAAAATAATGAATATTTTATGAAGAATATGTTACCATGCAGCTCCAAATATGTATGTTACACCTATGTATGTATGTAGAAAATGTCATATGTGTATGCTGAACACCATAATTAGGCTATTGACCTGTTGTGTTCAATAAATAAATAAATAAAGGGTTCTGAATTCCATAATTGATTTCAGACTATCGCACACCCCCATCTCACCCCAGTCAGGGTGTTGCAAAATAACACCGACAAAACACCTCACTTCATGAAAATATGAAAAAATGTATAGACCATCAAGTTGGGGTATTCGGAATTCTGGAATGAAAGCCAGCATTCGGAAAGTCGGAATTTCGAAAGTCCTATTTCCGGAATGTCGGTTTAAATTTTATTTATGGACTTTAGGTATCTAAGATTCAGACCGGGGGAATGTCGGAATTTCGGAAATCGGAATTTCAAAAATATGAATTCCGGAATTGACTTCTCACTTTCGAACACCTACTATTGAGGGTACACAATTGCTTCGTTTCAGCGCTATAAGTTGTCGAAAGCGTGGGAAAATTAACTTTCAAGTTTTCAATTTACAATAGTGTGTCATGCTACCCGTCATTTTGTATCTTTAAAGAAGATGGATATAGAATTTTCCCTGAGAGATGCTGTTTCTACTGTAGCAGGTTCTTTTTCTTTAAAAAGGAATATAATTTATTAATTATGTTTACGTGATGTCTTGAGTGTGGACGCCTTCTCACGGCTTGAAGAATTAGAACAACTGACATTAGTACATAAGGAAGTCTCAGGAATAATATATTTCTAATCTACATCGTTCTGGTTTAACCAATTATTACGTATGGATTTTGTTAAGTGAAGAGCGTAAAATACAAGCAAAATATCTTCATCCAAGTCATACGGGTTTTAAAGGTGAAACTTATTGACCCGTTGGATAGTTTTTTAAATATATTTAACTATTTTTTTTTTATTTTTTGAATTTATTTTAAGGCCTTTAAGCATCTTAGGCTCAGGCCGGGATAGAGTGGGGGAGAGGATGTTGTAAGGTAAATTTCAGGGCCCATGTTCATAGGTACCATCTCAGCATTTGCCTGGTGCGACTGAGTAAACCTTGTTGATTTTATTATTGATAGATGTGAGAGTAATGACGTGAAACCCACTGTTAGTTAAAGTTTTTATTACAGCTACTGTTTGGTCATAAATCGTTTTGGCATTATTATTTTTTACAGGGAAATGTGCAACTATATTCCTACTATTTGACAACAACGATGAATATATAGTGATTGCTGTAGTTGCTCCTTCCATTTTGTCTGTAAATACCTGAACACTAGAGTAGCACTGCGTTTATAAGTTACACTAGGTCTTCTTATATTGCGTTCAAAAGTAAATTTACGTATTTTTCATATTCTTGGAGCGAGCTAATTTTCTCACTTAAGAACTTAATATGAGAATCTGACAAGATTTCTGTTCTTTCACATTCGAAGATCAATTATCTGGAAAGTTGAAT
This sequence comes from Lepisma saccharinum, assembly GCA_022664845.1. Classification (NCBI taxonomy): domain Eukaryota; kingdom Metazoa; phylum Arthropoda; class Insecta; order Zygentoma; family Lepismatidae; genus Lepisma; species Lepisma saccharinum. Next base: position 8,381 of record JAGDQP010035150.1, read on the forward strand.
CAGCGGATTTTTTTATACGCATATATGCAGCCGAATTATTTAAAACAATAGAGCAAACCCAATCTATTGTGCTAGGTGTGTACCTCAGACCTCCTTGAAAAGATAAATTAACCTGCTCCTTCAAAGAAAACTTATTGCAATTGATAGTTCTCATACATATCGTTGGAATATTGCTCTAATAACAGATGCTTGAACAAATTTATCCTCAATACTGAGTGTTAGTATGCTACACTCAAAGCTTTTAAAGGACTAATTAAGAATTCTATTTTTGACCACCTTTTAAAACCAAGTATTTTCCTAGAAACAATGTAAATCTGTTATTTGGAACAATTGTACCATTATGACTCGCTGATTACCAAGAAATTAATGCAATGACGTGAATTTCAGAACGTAACAACTCTCAATGAAGTGACACTACAATAAAAAGTGACAGTCACAGACCCTTTTTCTTCTTTAAAAGCGGCAACCATGAGCCCAGCTTGCCTACGTCACGCGAGGATTTATGGCTTTATATCCAGGCCTGTTAGAGTATCCCGGGGGCCTCGTATAAGCCTTTCTAAACCACACTGTTTTCTACAGTTTTCGGTATATACCAAGTAAGCACTGCTATCGAGCTGCCACCATCAGCTATCTCCCAATGTATTGCAATGCTGTGACTATAGAAAGTCGAAATTTACACTTTATCTCAAAATGCTTAAGTTTGCAGGTTCTTTTGCGTGAAAGCGTGAGTTGATGCTTGAATGCGATTGACTCACGCATTTTGCGTGAGAGTTGACAAGTCCGATATTACTGTGTTCTGTTTCGTGGTCGGAAAGTACTTGAACTCTGGAAATATAATCAAAGTAATATCTGTGATAGTGTTACTGGAAAACCTACACATTGTAACATAAATCTGCCATACGGTACCATTTTTTACACTGCTGAATTTTGTGCACTAACGTTTTAGATTGCTTACATTTGTTACAACGATTATGATTTTGCAACCCTATTTTTGTCGTTTTGCCCCAGTTAAATATATATCCTGTACAAGGATATAGGGCGTGGATTTGTATTTATTATACCATTGTTCATATTACACCAAATCCTTTTCCAGTTTTTTGTGTGGACATTGTTGCACTCTTCTCAACGGTGACTACCCACCTCGACTATTGATCTTCAAATATGCATACACTTGTTTTACCGTTAATAGGTTCCTTTCTCGCTTAAACATACACCAGTTCTATCAATATTCTGGAACAATATTCACTATACATCCTTTGGGACTTAAAACGGTAAAACAAGCGGGAATGTAAAATCACACTGTTTTGATACATCCATTAAATTTAACGCCACCTTCCATCGGTGATAACACTAGAGTCGAGTGTACTACCCTCAACACTTCTTGATGCCATAAAAACAAATTAATTGGACACTTTACACAGTAAAAAAAAACATAGCTGTATTAATTCAACGCAATGTGGTGTCTGAGTGTGACTACCACTTTTTTGTTAAATCAACACAACAAATGGTGTTAATTTCGATACTGGAAAGAAAAGTTACGGTTGCAGCGAGATTTGAACATGGGTTGCTCATTGAAAAGCCGAGCGTTTTATATCGTCAGACAGAAAAAGTTTTGGATTCAAAGAGTATAGAGGATAAAAAAAATGTTGCTGAACCCCAAACACAAACAAAGTTACTCTCACGACTAATGCCATGATTTAATCACTTTTCCATTGGTCAATTAGGGATCACAAAGGCCGTAGCGTTGGCGTAGCATTCGTAAGGTCGCTGGGTCGCGATCCCAGCGGCCGGCCATCTTGACGGAGGTTTTTCATGCCACTTTCAACATATGCCCTGGCCGACATCTTCCCGAATCCTTCCCCCATATCCCGGCCTGAGCCTTAGATGCCTAAAGGCCATAAATAAAATTCACAACTATGTCTACTAGCGTATATAGCTCATTATGCACTGATTCCAATTCCCCATCCGACGCCAATGGTCAAGGTTGCTGGTTGGATTTCTTCTAGTTCGGCAATTCGGATTATTGAAGTTCGGATTATCCACGCTGAGGTCGAAACGTATAGACAGCTGCTCATAATTATACATAGTGTTATTAGTGTTGCTCACGAGATGAGATAAAAGCTGTCTAATCTCGAAAATGTCTTGTTCTGAAATTGTATCGTCTCGAAAAGACGTTTGTTTTAAATTGCGAGAGTTCAGTCTCGTCTTCTTTTCCATACACATTTCTCTGTCTCGTCTCGTTTCGTGGACAACACTAATTATAAATTTAACCGGAAATATTGTATACAAAATTATTAAGTAGATGTCAACATAAATTAATAGAGGGGCCACGGTGGCTCAGTGATAGAGCGCTCACTCCTGGTGTATAGAGTCACCGATTCGGTGCCTACTACTGTCATGTGAGCTTTGTGATGGGAAGACACCGTGTGAGTGGGGTTTCTCTCCTTCTTTTTACCGTTTCCTGCCACTTTCTTCATTGCAGCATTTCTCTCATCATTATCCATTTGGCCTGAGCCAAAGTTGCCTAAAGACCTTAAATGAAATTAAAATGAATAAATATATAGAAAAAAGTTAATATGGAATCGCGTTGAAGATAACGTTAGCCAGTATATTAACCTTAATGTCCTGTATATGTTGTTAGTTTTGCCGGGGAGAATGCCGGGATATTCTCTGGTGTTTGAGGATTTCATCCTCGCTTGTTTATTCCGAATATCACCACAACCAGGAAAATTCTTCGTATTTCTACGTAAAGAGGTATAAAAGTAAGTGCAAACATACAATCAATCACTGGTTTTAGTATATCCTTTCTTAATTTGTAACAAATAGAACACTGCTTGTATGAGGCATTATGTTGAAAAACGCAGTGATAATTTGGTCACTGCAGTGACTGGAAATCGAACCCGGGTGCCTTAGTTGCATGAAGTGACTCTACCATTAAACTTTCGTTGCAAGGTCGACTTCTCTGTGTATTCCTTTGACCTCTGCTGAACCATCCCATCACAGCTGATATATAATGCAAAGTTATTTTTTTGTGAAAATTTTAATTGTGTAATCTTTCTGGAATTCGAAATCAGAGAATTACTCAATATGCAAGAGAAATATGTCTAAAGCCATAAATAACAATTCATATTCAATAAATGGCCAGTAGCAAATGTCAACTTTCTCAGAAACGAACTTTACTTTCTGACATTTCTCAATGTAAAGAACTTTGTTAGTATACTTGAACATCGTGAAAATATTAATTTTGTAACATCTGATAATAAAAAAAAAAACAAGGCACGCTATTGACACAAACTCCCAATAAATGAACTTGTTTTCGTAGTAAGGTCAGTGGGCGGCAAATTGCTCGAGAATGAGGAAGAAATTCTTACCTTTTATTTAAACTGTTCAGTGCTCAATTACTATTACCTATTTTCACTAATCGAATTTTGTGAGAAATGAAGGGGCACTGCCCCCTCTCTCCCCTTAATAGCCAACCATGTAATTCTTCCCTTTTACGCAGTATGTTCCTCTATCAAGCAGTGGGCCAGGGCTAAAAATGAAACCGAAATTCACCAATGAGTAAACCTCATCATGATTCAAACTCAGATCTCCACCACGTCTGGCTTTTGCGTCTTGGGCAAGTTAGGTACTGAGGATAAGGTTGTAGCCATTAATAAAAAGCAAAGGGTAAATCTCAGAAAGATGGTTTCATTCTGAAGAATGGTTATAACGTAAAACTAGCACCATGTTACTCACCGGACTGTATGGTTGGTCTAGTGTTAAAGTTGGGCTTGTCAGCCAGTCTCCGAAGTATGTAGAGTAGAATATGCTTATAGTAACTTGTATTATTGAGTCTGTTCTCCTTTTTGTCTGTTGTCATATATATCCTTCTATATATTAGACTCACTTTTTCCCTTTTGGGGAGCTGAGGAGCTTACTCAACTACATGGATCACCACTTCTCCAGGGTTGGTGATGGCCCATGCAGTCTGAAGCTCCCGTTTTTCCACTCATACAGTCCGGAAAGGTTTCTGCGCTATTGACATAATAAATGACTTACATTAACTATATTGTACATCATCACAAGTTACGTATACTTGCTATGTATTATTTTATACATGAATAAGCGTCTTCCGCTTTTCTATTTGTCTCTTTAGGTATTTGTTACCTGTTGTGATTTATAATAACATGCAATACAAAAGTTCATTTGATAGAAGTTTTGTTGTCAATATGAATGTCTTTCACTAAATTTAGATACAGTCTTGGGATCGACCAATAACCCTGACACTATAAAGGTAGATGATAGAGAATTACAATTATAACGTGTATTATTAACACTTGATTGTGATGTATTGCTTTATTTTTCCTTTCTGTAACAATTAGCGGCGAACTATAAAAGCTTTCTCTTTTAAAGGCGCCAATTAATTTGTATTGGATTTAGGTACAGATGGAATGAAAATAGAGAGGATTGTTGCTTTTTTGTTCAATACAATTCGCTTTAAAAAAATAGAGAAAAAATATTCTGCAAGAGACTGTTGACCTGAAAGGACATTCTTTAAGTGGTTTGTGCGAAGTTCAAGTAGTTCGGAACGTAAGCGTAGTACGTTTCTATCCCATCTTGATTTCTTTGTTATCGTGGACAGGTATATAATTATTTATTTTACGTGTTTAGCACTAATAAAATATGGATCGTTGGTTGCAAACAGGTAGTCTGAGTTCCAAGAGAAAATCAGAAAGTCCAAATAATGAGTGCGAAAGGAATAAACAATCCCAAGGAGAGCAGTTAGTTGATTTGGAAGTTGAGTGTCCTAGTACGAACATACAAAGTGGAAAGGGAATGGAAGAACAAAAAAGCTGGCCTGAGGTGTGGACTGAAGCTCAATGGACTAAGTTTAAAAGGAAGTATGTTTTTGCTAAGTGTTTGTGAAAATAATAGTATTTGTTTGTATATACTTGGATGTACTTGGATGTAGTATACTTGGATGTAGTATTTGTTTATCTGTTAGGAAGTTAGGTGTACGCAAAGAAGAAAGAATTCGCATTTCAAGAGTGGAGCCACTACAAGATAGAGAGGCCTCTGGTAACAATCGAGGATCTCAGCTATCCAATCTTCGAAATAAAAAAAAGCACAATGAATCAGAAGGTGACAAAATTGCTTCCGAAATACAGCAAGAATCGCAGGTAAAGAGCATCGAAGAAGGTATTATGAAACTTACTTCGCCTGCTGAGGACGCCACCATCAAAATATTTCGAACAGCTGGCAAAGAAAAATCGACCATTCTCAGATCACAAATACTTGATTCATCTGCAGGAGATTAATGGAATAAATGTGGGTTCCATTCTACATTCTCGCTACACTGCCACAAGATTGTCAGTCATGTTGCTGGGGAAATGAGAAAATAACTATTTCGGTCAATGATCACTACAGGATCAAAATTTAGTGTTCTTATTGACGAATCTACAAGTTTGAGAAATAAGAATGCACTGGTGGTGTAGATAATAGTGCTTTCAGGAGGTAAAGCCCCTAATTATGAGTTCTTTGACTTGATCGAGGTAGATTCCCATTATGCTGGTCATACCGTAAGAAAATTGTTGAACTGTCTAAAAGCGCATGGCCTTCATGAAGAGTATCTAAGATAAAATTGGATAGCCATTGCTAGTGATGGTGCTAGTGTAATGGTTGGAAAACGTTCTTTAGTTGTCACAAGACTGAAACAGAAATACCCTCAACTGTTTTCATGGCACTGTTTAAACTATAGACTGGAACTATCAGTGTCTGATGCTGTTAAAGATGTACAGGGAACTGACCACTTCAAAGCTTTTATGGAGAAATTGTATAGTTTATTCAATCAGTCTCCTAAGCATTGTCGTGAATTGGGAAAAGGTATGTAGTTTCTGAAAGTAGGAAGAGTTCTTGGTATGCGGTGGGTTGCAAGTACATTGAAGACCGTACGGGCTGTGTGGACATCGTTCGGAACACTCTACCTTCATTTTACAAACTCATTACAGGATAGCACAGTAGGTCCAAACGTGAGAGCAACAATTCGAGGTTTGAGAAACAGAGTTGCGAGTCCAGAATTTCTTTGGTATCTAGGGTTTATGTATGACGTCTTGCAAGAGTTAGGTATGTTCTCAAAAGAGTTATAATCACAAGAGATAACGCTGCCAAGAGCTGAACACCTAATAAAACTAACCATACGAGTAATTCAGAATTTCAAAGATGAGCCAGGTGAACACATGCGATTGACCTTGGAGGCTACAAAGGATGGCGTGTTTCAAAATATAATTTTGGCACACAACAAGAAGATAGTTCCAATACATTCCCATCAACTCATTCAAAGTGTGGCAGACAGAATGAGATACAGACTGTGTTCTGATGCTGTCTCAGAAAATAGCGAATTACTGCGGGACATTTCAACATTCGATCCGGTTAACATAATTAAGAGACGTGCGTCATTGAGAATATGAATTAAAAATAATCTGCAAGCGTTTCTGTCTAGACGAAACTTCTGCAATTCAAGGATTAAGGTACCTGACAGACGATCCTACAGGCGGACATTCCGGCGAATATATTACCAGTGATAAGAAAAATTTCCACATTGCCATGTTCCACAGCGGAGTGTGAGCGAGGATTTAGCTTGATGAACAGCATCATCACTGACTTGAGATTGTCATTGCTCATTACGCACGTCTCCAGTCTTATGTTCAACTCAAATGGAACACTAGTTGATCAGTTCATGCCTCAGAAATATGTGAACACATGGCTTCAAAACCAGCGTGGTGCAAATGACACTAAATCGAGAGTTTGTGCAAGACGTTCTAGTGACAAGTGTCGTGAAACATCAAAATAATGTTTTCAAGTAAGCAGGTGCAAATAGCTCTAGAGAAAAACTGTAGTGTTGAAGGTAAACAGTAAGATCTTCAAAGTAAAGTTATTTTGTCCAAGTTTTTTTTACATCTACCAATATTTTATATATTAAGAGTGTTCATCTGTCAAATGTGGAGCAGTGTCGAGTAAACAGATGCAAATAGCTCCAGATGAAGAATTTATTGTTCAAAATTAATGTGCAAAGCTATTTTGTCCAAGTTCTTTTTTGTTTCGTGTTCTTAGTATTATCTAAGGTATTAAAAAGGCGTTCTCTTGAGAAGTGTGAGGACGTATCGAAAAATGAACTTTCGAAGTTGGAGTAATCAGATGCAAGTTCCGGAGAAGACTTTCCCCCTTTCCGAATTCAATAGTTCTCCGTTCCGTTCCGTTATGCTCTGTACCGTTCACCTCCGTTATGCACACTTATCCGAATTAAATAAATGTTTAAAATTTTAACCACAGTTGTCACCCAAGGCTGGAAACAGCTGAAAACCCTCCGCGCGTAATGTGAGTGAGAATTGGGCAATGCGAAGTCACGGTAGTTTGAAGCGAAGTGAATAAGGCAAAAAGCAACATGGATGAAGACAGATGTAGGCGTAGAATTCCCATACTTGTAAGGTCTTCGGCATACACTGTAAAAATAGGAGACACAACCTTAATCCAAAAAATGGAGGCAGCTGAGCTGCCTCCACTTTTTGGATTAACCTACATTCAGCCAGTTTTCGGTTGAACGTTTTACTTTCCGTAAAATTTCAAAATGCGTGTATACATTACATATATATGAGTGTTCCAACGTATTTCATTCAATCCGAGCATTTTTTAAAAGTAGAAAAGAATAAAAGGAAATATTCCTTTAAAATTAAAAAAAATAGTTGAAGTGGTTGGGTTTCGATCCGGGGTCCACGAGCACACTGATCAGACGCTCTAACCACTTTGCTACGAACACAGTTGGTGACGGCTTCCCGAGCGAGCTATGGTTGTACTGTGAAGGAGGTTAATTATTAACACGTTTTTGATTTTACTACGAGGAATATCTTGTGAAAAATAGGAGAGATACTTTTGCTAGAGTATAAAGATTTATACCCAACTTAATTTCTCGGACCATCAGTAAACTGTTTACTGTTCACAGTGTAAAGGCAATGAAAACACTCAAAATGGCGGGACGTTCAGTGACAAGCAAGTAACGTTACTCCTGTTACTAGATTATAGAATATCCAACTAAGGCTTAAACTTCATCCACAAAAGTACGTAATCTCAAAATTTCCTGTTTAACTTACACTTCGATTAGAAAATGACCGAGTTTTAAGCTTAAAATTAGTTGAACGTTCACGGACAAATCACTTTGGCCAGTTTCAACCCATTTTCAGTTAACGTTAAGCTATTACAAAGAAAGTGTTTAACTTTAAAATTGAGTTAATTTTACCAATCTTTCCACTAAGAGGCTTACACTATATACACGTTTAAGAGTAAATACAACAAAACGCTAATTTTCTACTTTTATTTCTCCATAAAGCGGAGTAACTTTCATCCATTTCGTGTTTCCAATTTTTACAGTGTATATTAAATAACAACAGAGGAAGATTGATATTCATTCGAAGGATGATCACAATTCTGAAGGTTAAGGCCGCTTTGGACAACAGCATTTATGCTATGATGAATCTTACGATTAGCAATAGTGCCAGAGTGTGAAAGCAAGAATGCTACAATAAAGATGTTATGGTACAAATCCATAACATTTTATTTCTTTTTACGCTGGCACACTGCTTTCGCTAAGAATCATCGTACGAGAAATTGTGTCGTCTAAAGTGGCCTTTATTCTGGAAGTTTTTGCAGGATACGTGCGTCTCATGAACTATGAATCACTAAATAATGTTATACCAGGATCTATGAATAACCACCTAAGTCGTGAGCCTTGACAGCGATACGCATTTGAAGTTCTAAAAACACTTCAAATAATTATAAGGGTTCTTAATCTTAGTATTCTTAAATAAATTACTCATATGTTACATTCTCATCTATTAATATCTAAATGGAAGCCCATTGGGGAAATGCAACCAACAATATTTTTACAATGCGAAGTTAAAATTATTCAATGATCATGAAGATATATATTACTCAAAACATGGTACAATATCGATAACATAATGTGAAATCAAATCTCAAACTATTAAAATACTTACATTCAAGTACTTCGGCACGGTCGATCATTTTAAACTTGCAACACGTGAACAATTCTACACATTTGTCCCAACTCCCAAGTAAAGAAGGAATTTTGGCATGCAATATCCCGCTCTATTTTCTTTTCAACATGGCAGGAACGCGCAACCGACGGAGGGTCTAGTGACCGTCTGGTCCTCCGTTGCTCCGTTCAGTTCAATGCTCCGTCGAAGGGGAAATTCGGATAACCATCGACGGTGCATCCGACGGAGCAAGGGTACGTAATGGAGCATAAAGTGCCAATTCGGAAAGGGGGTTTATTTATGAAGGTTAGTGGCACGTCTTCCATTTTGTTAAAGGGTTTCATTGTAATTTTACTGTTGTTAGTAGCTACTGTTACTTGGATGTCAGGAGGGAACCAAAACACAAAATTGATAGTTTTATTTAGGATAAAGGAGTAGATCGATGCAAAACTGCACATTTTTATTCTGAAGAGGATATACAATCGTTTTGAAGGTTGTGATATATTCCAATTGCTTAAAACGGCTTCTGAAGAGAACCAAACCTTGTTTCATGTTTTTAAAACTAAGTTATGAACATTTTCAATGTCACGTCACCGTTAATATATAACTTTGAACAATACAAACCCTATTAATGGAGAACCTTTCCTGCCGTAATGATTTAAAAATGAGTTAAATTTTGGTACAATTTTCTAAAGTTCTTCTGGCACATCAGGAACAATTTTCACTATTTCTTCTCGCAGTGGGTTGGTTCCTTCTTAGTGGAGTTATTTATTTAAGGAGTATCGTAATTAAAAATACGAAAAAGCGTTTAGGCAATTAAACAGTATTCCAGCCTTATTAATAAATGCATTTTACATTTTTTTTAAAAAATGCCTTTATGATTGTGATATAATTCTTTTATGCCAATCATAGATGTTCAGAAAACAGCGTATACACTGTGAAAAATTTAGGACTACAGCACTGGACTTAGTTTTGGTAAAGTGGAATTCAAACCACTGCGTTCAATAGCATTCAGCGGAAATTGAACTCATGAACACGCACGCACAAAATGAGCGAGCTACGCTCTCCGCAACTCCGAGGGCGAAATCATAATTGTGTTGTTCTATTTCAACTTGGGAAAGATTATTATTTTACTCTTCATGACCATAAGTTTGTCAGGATTTTTTTTCTTTCATTTCGTCAGTGATGGACGCTGGGATGCCCATTAATGAAATAATTTATTTTAATATTGGACACTATTCATGGCAAGTCAGAATTTGCATTTTTATGGCCACAACGAATCTACGGCTCAGGCCGGGATAGGGTAGGGGAAAGGAAGTGGGAAGGAATCGCACAGGTCTAAGTTGAAGGTGCTATTAGGGCATGTGCCTGTTATGACAGAAGAGAAAAAACCGTTAAAAACTCAGTAAGGATGCTCGATAGTTGTTTTCGAACCCAGCATCTTCGGAATGATCACTCAGTGGAATTCCATGAAATAATCAGATAATCGAAGAACAACATTAAACATATAATCGTGTTTACTACTTATATTCGAAACATCAGCAATGATTATTAATTATTTTGAGTTATACAATATGTCCATTACTGGAACATTCAGGATTTTCCGTGTCCATCACTGGTACAAAAATAATGTTAGACAAAAAACGTGATTTCCTCTGAAATAGTGTACGTTGAAAGTAATGGGTAGAAATCGCTAGAAGAAAACGTGGAGAACGTGTAACATTCTCATTTGATCATCACATTTAAACTGTATTTGAGTTAAAAATTATAACAGTGAAAAGTGTCCTTAAAGTGTCCTCACTTATGCGTTTCCCTTGAAAAATGGAATTACCGCATATCGAAGCTGTTTTCAGCACCACTGTTATTGTGTGAAATCACCAGTTTGTGATATATAGACTTGTCCGCTAGATGGCAGAGGCATCGTAGCAGATTTGAGAAAGCCAATCTCGAACAGATTTACACAGTGAAGTATTTTGTTACTAAGGCGCCTTTGCGAATAAACAAGCACTCAGATGCTTTATGTAAGTAATGTATTCTGTACAAGGAGAGACAAACTCTTGAAAATTAGTCCAATTTGAACATAATTTACGATTTGCTATTGTGTGCGTAAATAACGTTTATACAAGTTATCACATGCTAAATATTACATATATTTAAATATTTTTGGAAGATCTGCTTATTTATGCTTGCATAATATATAGCAGGTCTCATTAATAAACCAACTTATACATGCAAAATGTGTGAATATGATGTTACATTGATACGTTCTACTCTATACCAGTGGCGGTTCTAGAGGAAAACAAATGGGGAAGCAGCTCTCACCGT
>JAGDQP010035151.1:0-11454 GCA_022664845.1 Lepisma saccharinum
TTAGATGTATATAGTTAAAAACTTCTACTAATAATTTCAGATTTTTCATCATACTTACGTTCATATTTGTAACATAATAATATTAATAATTAAGGGAATTGAAACAAGATCTTTCATTATAATCTTGGGATGGAGAATTAATGTTACTAATAACTAACTTAGTAAAAATAGAATGGAAAGTATGTGATCTATATATTTGTTTAAGTTAAATAAAGAAAAGAGATATATACAAAATATTTTATGATCCGATGATTTCAAGAAATTCCATAAGAAATTAATCCATATTTCACTTCATATTTATTAAACATAAATAAATACATCATGATCCCTTTTAACTTAAGAATGAGAAAGTGTTTAAAATTGCATATATGCATTCAAATATTGAAACCTGAAGAACGATCTTTTATTAATAATTGATCTTTAATTTCTTCAGATTCCTTATTTACAGTATATTTAAACATTTCATTGAAGATTCTCTTCTTCTCTTCTAATCCCCACCCCGTATACCATATTGTTGAAACATACCTCTTACGCGTTTTTCCATTAAAATACTAGTCAGTGCACGACTACGTGAAATTCTTTCTTCTTCCATTTTACATGCAAGGAATTGTTCTTGATGAAAATTGAAAAGACGTCCATCAGATAATAACCCCTCCTCGAAGTTTACAGGATACCATGCCTTTATTGCCTTCCAAATATAATTACCGTCTACACAAGTTGGTGAACAATAACACTATCTTGAGTCAGTTATAATAGTCTCATTAAATGAAAAAATGCCGAGAACTTCTCTTAACAAGTACAGGTTACTGGCCATCATTAGACGAAAGCACACTAACTTCATTCAATTTTATAGGTTCGTTAAACACTATATCTTCACTCCTTTCATTTGATGAATGTTCTCTGTTTATATTACATATATCAATAGCAGTATTACTACTACTACTACTGGTAGTAGTAGTACAACGAGTCAAAACAGAGCATCAATCCTTGTCTCTTCAAAATTAAAAAATGAATAGCTCATTTTCTTCTTCTACTGTATTAACAGCTGAAACATTTTTAATTTCTGTGATCATTCAAAAAAAATCTTAAGGATCATGTTTTTAAGTGTTAACTTACAAAAAATAGAATTATCTTATTTTGAATTTTTGTTATAACTCAAATATAAACTATTCCTTAAAACTTATTTAACGTTGATGATTTTTTACTAAAACGTTAAAATTAAGTTAGAATTCTAACTTAAATCACAATTCAAACTTTTAAAGAAAATAGCTACTTAAGAAAGTTTCACTTTGTGAAATAGAATAAAGTTTCAGTTTTATATTTTATATTTTTAATACACAGATCAGCTAAGGAGTTGATATTTTTTATTTAAACAAAGAATCAATAGAATATGTTTTCGACTTGTTACTTTACTTTTCCTTCTTTGAAATGTACAATGAGTCGACGCCTAGCAAGATAGAAAACGTCGCCTGGAGGAAAGTTCTCTTTTAAACAAAAGATTGATCTTATATTTTGTAGAGGAGTTAACAAAGAATCTTGCAGGTGTACGCGGAGCGTGCTAGGACTTGATTTTTTGAGGGATGCAGGTGTTCGGTAGAAAGTAAGTCATAACGTGGACTGTACTAAGAACTTCTATTTAAGTAGTTCTTCACTTTGTCTTCATTGATCTTTACACTAAGCTGGATCAAGTTAGAACAAGTTCTGACTTGAAAACTAAAAATATTACTGTTCAGTTGTGTCAATATTAATAGTAAACGAATTCACTTATCAAGCAACATACATTTCTTTGAAGATCCAAATGGTGAGAAAAATTTGGTGGAAAATGAATTTTCATCTCCAAACATTTCTAGTAGTGCCTCCTTGTTAAGTTCAGAATTGGTGTTTATATCAGATACTGATGATGATGATGATGACTACTCAATTATAAATGTCGGGGAAGCTGAGGGAAACAATGAAACGTCATGTTCTGCTATATCGCATAGTGAATGTATGCCAAATGTTGAACTGATTTTATTTCAAACCTTGAAGATGAAATTTGTGATATTAGTGAGGAGGAAAGTAAAGATATGATTAAATCTACATATAATGCTCTCTGTCGTCCTCCACGGGTAAACAGAGTTGTGTATGCTTGTCGATGTGTTTCTAATATAATCCATGAACAGTGTTTTTACGAAGCCACTGAAAATTGGGAAAACAAAAACTTTCCTCTGATTTGAGGAATCTGTTTTTATCAAGTTCCTAATCAAAGCACATATGACTGTGTCATTCGTTCTGTAGCTGAAGAAAGGTGACGAGCCGTACATGGAGAGTGTTGATGAATCCTATTAACCTTTTTGAAATGTGTAATGTTTTTATATTAAAACAAATATATTTATAATATCGAGATTTTTAAATACTTTGCATACCTTACTTATAGTTAAAGTGGAGGATATAAGCGAGAAACTAGTTGCAAAGTTTTTAATGCTGAACTTAATCGGGAATAATTTTCAACATTTAAAACTGATTGTTTGAAGAAATTTAAAGTTGCTGAAAAAGTAAAAGTGCATCTTCACTTGAACGTGTGAAAGAATACAATAGTGTAAAGTTTCAATTTTTTTCTATGAAGAAACTTGAAATTGTAAAAATGCTGTCTATGTATACTTTCCATTCATTAAAGTTTTGTCATATTGAAATAAAAAGAAAGTTTATATCAAAAAATCTTACTCTTTTCTAAGTTGAAAAAATAATATTATTACTGAAATTCTGGAAATCATATAGAATATATAGTATAATGATTGAACTTCTTCCATAATATTCTAAAGGTAATATTTTTTATATTGAAAGTTTTAAGAAACTTTTCTATAATTATTTGTAATAAAAATAAAGAAAGGTGTTCTATAAATACAAATCATAAAATTACTTTCAAAACTGCTATACATATTCTACTCAAAAATATATTCATACGTATAATTTGAAGTAATTTTGAGAATTGCTACACATATTCTACCTAGAGAAAAAAACTGCTACACATATTGCACATATGTAGTACTATGAGTTAAAATGTTAAGAGAATTATATTTTCATAAGTACTCTTTTATATTCCTAAATTTTAAAGTTTGCGCGTACCTACATATTTTCTTTATCAAAAAAACGAAGTAGTTTTATTTTATATTAGATATGATCATTCCTATAAAAATGGTAGCCGACTTTGAATCTACTCTTCGAGAAATACTTATTATCTTTTATTTACCCGCTTCAAGTATTAACGGATTCTTGTAGAAATCATCAAGTTATGTAAATTTTTGAAGAATATATTCTTAACCATAATTTCAGTTTTTTACTATTTTAGTATTAAGCAAAAATGTTTACTAGAAATTCTATATAAGTAAAATATTTCTTGATAAAAGAAAGTAAATTACTGATAGCATAGATAACACACGTTCCGCAATATTAAGGCATATGGTTTATATCAGTTAAAGTCGCGCAACCTTGTATAATGTCAGGCCGCACCGTCCGTTGAAAAGTAAAGAGTGAAACTCGATGTACCAAGTTGTAACAGTACTCGTTATCCTCCTTGATAAGTAAAAGTTTAAATCATAATCTCATATTATTATATTACACCTAACCTTTTTTCTCAAAATATTCCAAGTTGTAAAAAGCGAGATTTAACAAACTTGGTGATGACATTTTATTTTATAAAGTATCTGTTCATAAGTTATCTATATTTTCAAATAAGCTGACTTGATCCTTATTCTTAGTTAATGCTATTGGAGAAAAATTCGTTCTTATTATTTTTAATTGACTTTCTAGCCTCTGAAATGACTTCTTCTCTCTTTTTCTTTTTCACTTTCTCCCGCTAAAATGCGCTAAATGGAGTTTACGAGTCGCCAAATAATACGCCAAAGAAATCATAGTAGGAAAAAATGTTCGTTTTGTCATTATAGGCTGGGAAATGCGTGCAAAAAGAAAAGTGTGCACTTTTTATATTTCCACTCTAGAAGAACGAAAAACTATTAAATTGTCTTCCTAGAGACGACGTCGAAGTGTAATTTTACTAATTTGAATTTGGTTCAATCAAAATTTCTCTTGAAAAAGCTACAGTAATAATGATATCGACAGAACAAAAAGGGATCTACTTCCAAATATTTTTGAAGAAATTTAATATTTCCAATTAATAAAGTCTGACCAAGAGAAACTTCCTGAAAACAGAACTTGAATATTTCAGTTCTGAACAAGTAATATATAGTTAACTTGCAAAAAATATAAGTTAGCTATGTTGTTAACATGTCATTGCCTATATGAAAAATATAGTCAGCAGAACTTCTCTATAGCTAAAATCAATATATGAAACCCTCAAAAAGTTTTGTCTAAAAGAAACACTGGTTTTGATATCAAATAAAAAACAAGTTTGTATCCTCTCCTAAAATCTATGCAGTCATACAATTCCTTTGAAAGATTGCAGGGAATAAGATTTCACTAAACCATTGCATTAATTCTTTCTTCAACTACAATTTTGAATATAATTTTAAGTCCTTTAGGCACATTTCGCTTACACCTTCGATCAAACTCAAAATTCCCTTGGTTGTAAAGCATGTCTAATATGTCTGTCATCCAAACAGATACAAGTTCAAAAGCTTGTTAATTCAAGAAGATGTACTGAAAATCTATCTGTCAATGTCATAAGACTAAATATAGTGTAAATTCCTGTATTGCATTACTTCAGCACTCCAACTTAACTCTACAGTCTAAGCTTTGGTTTCCTATTCTTTTGTATCATAAGAAGTGCTATTTTTTCAATTTGAAGCTATTAAAACGTATAGAGACTACAATCGCTTAATAGCATTTACCCAAACAAACGGTAATTCTTATAAAATAAGATGACAATTGCATTGCTCAGCTACGAAAAAATAATAGTTTCCACTCTCTGGTATAATGCGTATATTATGTTTGTGCCAGACTTGGCACAGATAGGTTTAACTGTATGAAGGCACAATATTCTACAAAATCATGTATTTAAAACTTTCTTTCATTAATGGGTTCTTGAAATATATTTAGAGATATATTCTCAATCTATAACGAATATTGTATGGTACTGTTAATTTATGAGGACAACTTCAAAACGTATTATTTACTTTTCTTGAATGGATTTATTTGAATCAAGAAAGATTCTGAAATATACAGGAATAACTAACTATATTCTATGAATATTCTGTAAATACTGCGTTGCAAATATCTTTAAACAATTCACTCCTTACTAACTATAGATGAGCTGCTTCTAACTGTAATTCGTAACGGTCTAAGCTATGAGACTCAACACGAAGGTATACTGAAGATCTTAACAAAAACTGACGGCTTAAAGTGTACTTCCTCGAATAAAACCAGAAAACTATTGTTTTTTATTTGCGGGGAACCTTAATCGTATATGAGATGGTTTAAGCAGTAATTCTTTACACTTTACACAAAAAAATAATCACCTCAATTCAGAAAAAAAAATCAATTCCAACAAAATGCCAAGTATGCCAACCTTGATTGAGAAATTAAGTGTAACAAACTTTTCTAAAATTATCTGCTTTCATCATATTCCAACTTCAGCTTAAAAGTATGTTTGGAAACCAAAGTTTCTTTAAGAAATATTGATTCAGTATTTACCATAAATAAAATCAAATCTTATAGCATATGTATATTACTACAGTAAAGAATTTCACTCTAAGACTTTCGTGAAAGACTGCAAAATGCGAAGAGCATTACGTGAGCTATTGTATATAGATTTGAAGTGTTACTTGCGACTGTTATTTTTGAAAACAGCTTAGCGAAAAGGTGCTGATGTTTATAACGGTGATTTGTAACAGTTATATGCACAAACCACAGGTAGCCATTTTTGGATTTTGCTATTTTTTCAGTAGAATTTAGAGTAAAAAAGTCTAAGTAAAATTTTCTAAGAAGGTTTTCTACAAAATATGTTTAGAACACAAAAATATTTATTTTTGCTTATATCTCACTTATCCACACTCTACAATGTTTATTTAAATAGTATTATGATAAAAAAATCTGATTTAGGTGAGGTTAGCCAATGGATATCCCAAGAATATCCCAATCAACATTTTCAATTTCACGAAACTATACAGTATTTTGACTGCTTTTATGTGTTTTAATTAAAGTCTGGAATATCTTTGTTTAATAAAATTATTGAAAGATCACTCTCTACGCGAGGACCAGAGGCACAGAAAAAATGAAAAATTAACTTGCCTTTCATTTGTTACAAACTTGCAGGTAAGTTGCAATCTATAAAATTAAATTGTCAAATGAACTGAATTAAATCGATGAAATATGCAAAATTAAACATCTGATTTCTTTTATGGTAATAATAATTTATACCTTTAAAGATGCTGTCAAAATCTTCACTTTGCAAGAAGGATCTGCAAGCACTGTCATTTAAAAATTGCAAGTTAGTGCATAATCTTTTGCACCCTCATATAATCTGATCACTATATTATTTCACACATAATCCAGCTCTTCTCGCATCAGACCTCGTTTACTTGCCATAATATTTTTACTTTATCGCTCGAAATTGTTTTAAATTATCATTGTTGTTTAGATTATTTCCGCCCAGTACAAAAAAGTTACCGTTGTCGGTTATCATTCGTTAAATTGCCGGCGGTCGGCGTTCCAAACAAATTCCTTAGCAAACTGATAATACTCGGACACCTGTGTTTGGGTTGGGATACTATTACTTGTAGATGTTTAGGTGTGATTATACTAAATATTTATTACTGTTATTATAAGCTTGAATCTTTTTGTTTCCTTCTTTTATTTTCGTTTCATGTTAATCATTTGGCTCTACGTAAAAAATCTAAAGTTATGGTTTCAAATCCAGGCTGGAGCATACACATTTTTAATTTTAGGAACTATTATTATGGGAAAGGCAAAATATCTAAACCTAGGCTAAATTTTTATCTTAGACTCATGACCCATAGCCAGTAAGGCACAGACTTCTAGGTCCTGAGTTCAAATCCAGCCTTTGGTGAGGAAATTTCTATTTTTCGATTTCCATAGAAAATAAAGTATGTGAAATCAACTTTTGGCTGACAATTTCCATCAGGAAACAATATGTTCAACCACGAGCATGTTTAATACGAAGCAAACGAAACTTGACAACGCAAACCGAGTTCGTGATAACTGTCAAGTAATATCTTTGAAACTAGGAATCCGGTCTAAGTCAAAGTTGCCTAAATGCCACAAATAAATTTCAATCGAATGCAGTATATACATATACACAAAGTTGTCCGATTTTAAAATAATGCATGTACATACAACGAGTTTCAAACATGTAAGCAACACCTCTTTATATTGTTGTTTGCGCTAAAGTTACATTAAAGACATAACAAATGAAGTGATTCAGTAAAAATATTTTTACATCTAACAACAGTACCCAAAGTTTCTATAAAGTTTTTAGAAAATAAAGTTCTTCACAAAAGAGCATCAAAAAGGTAAAGCCTTTGCGATATTGCCTTTTTCCTTTGCAATACGCGGACGTCGTGAACGGCGTGGGAAATGTGGGGCTAGCGCTTCACATTTTCTTGAACTATGGTACACACAGGTGGGAATGGTAAGTTGCAGGCTTAACCGGCTTTACTTTCCCAAGGTGTTCAACAATATCAAGGACACACTAGTATTCAATTTCATAAGAGGCTGATTGCGCCTCACAGCGCCAGACATAAAAACAATGCAAAAAATCTCCAGTGTTCTGACCGGGATTTCAACCCGGGTCGCGCCATTCGTAGTTATATTATTTTAGCGTGATAGGTATACAGCAAGTGTACAAAAAGTATACGATGTTATCCAGCAAAAATTAAACAAACTATATACTTTCACTTCAAATAGGGGATCTCTCATGCTTTGGGTTCATCCCTGCTCACGTCATGTGCGTGATCTTATACACAAACATCATATGAATGGAAATTGCCAGGCAATACCCCCGTTTCCACCCACTTCCTTTATTGCACCACTAATAAACAATGTAAATTAATATAATCATTTTAAAAATTTCTTCTGCCTGAGACTCAGATGCCTAAAGGCCATAAACAAATAATATTTCGGTACCAAGTTATCATTCCAGTTTTTATTGTGCCAATTTTTAAGTGAACTCTGCAATGCTTGCTTTAGAAATCCTGCACCATATTCACAAATCAAATATTATTTACGAAATAGACCAAAACTTAAGTTCTCACAACAATTGTCAAGTTTGATTTTTAGTCAAGAAAATAATAAAGAGCGTCATAATAGGAAATAATGAATAGCCTGAACCAAATTTGTCTAAAGGTGTTAAAAGTAAATTTAAAATCCAAAGATATTTAATTAACAAACTCACCTGATTTCACAATTGAGCGTTCTGACCGGTTCTCTAACGTGTCGATCAATAATTATCTGAAAATAGAATTAGATAATTGTCTGAGAAAAATAGTTATAGAGTTTGTATCCACATACAATTTTTATGTCGAAGTAACATAACAAGATTGTTTAAAAAATAAGTTTGTATTTTACTAGAACCTATTTTACTACAATAAGCAGGAATTCTGGGCGTATTTTCAGTTTCGGAGGTATACCATAAATTGATAATTTTTGTGCCTCATAGTAGTGGAACTGATAAATATTTAAAAAATCAAACTGGTCGCCTCAATATATTCTCAGTTTCTTAAAAAAATAAGCATTTGAAATGAATTAGCAACAATTGTATAACAAATATTTAAAAAGAATGTTTCCTCATTTTTCCCGATTGATGATTCTTCAATATTTACATGATTGCTATCAATAGCAAAAGTATTATCAGTAGCAGCACAAACAACAAAGCTATTTACGTTAATTTTTGTGTTCCAATCTTAGGACAACTAATAACAAGGCATTCCTTTATCACAATTGGTTCATTTAGACCTTCAGGTCAAAAGCTGCCTTTGGATAGAGCATCCATCATCATCAATATTTTTAATAGTATAACAACTATTCTCCAGTCTGCAATAATAAATTGTAAGCACACAAGTTTTACTTGAATTGCTGACCATTAGTGAAAACTGTTAGTCTAATTACAAATGGGACAAGTCACTGTAGTTTCATGCTAAAGTAATCAATTCATATTGCAATGGGCAATTAGTCCAAGAAACTATTGTAATTTAAAAAGATAAAAATTATATTTTATTTTAATTCTTCCGTCTAAAATTAGGTACTCCCGGCGAAGACATCAAATTTCACTAAAGAGTTTGAGTCTTCAACAAGACATAACCTAAATTACTACGAATAAAAAAATACATTAAAATCAATTGCAATATCCTATCCCCCTCTATCGTATTACAACTTCAGTTTTATAGGCCGCGAAATCTCCCAATGCGATTGCAAATTAAAAAAAATATATTAAGAGAAAAATTCAACTATAATTATTTTAATATGATTCAAAATTAAAATGAAAGAAGGAAATCCCGGATTTTTGGCTGCGGTATATATGTTTCTGATTCATAGTAACTAAAATGTGATGCAGAGGCCATCATATACAAGAAGACACTATCTATTAAAAATATAATTTAAATAAAGTACTTACCCTTCCACGGATGTGAGTAATCTTGTAACACAACGTTCAAATTGCAGATATACTCCAAACAGAATTCAAACGAAAGTTATTCAATCACTTCTCAAAGAGAAAACTGGTGAAACATTAAAGCCGTTCAAAGTATTTATATACGAGGGGCGTTCTATATTGATTTACACTTTATTTTTTTACACTTATAAGAACCTTTTTGCCTCGGCAAATACATCCACTTTCTCAACATATTCTCTATTAAAAACTACACACTTGCGCCACCGATGTGGCAACTTCTCTAGGCCCTCTCCGAACCACTTTTTCGGAGTCTGTCGCACCCACGTCCGGACAGCGTCTTGCAGTTCCTGGAAATCGGCGAAATGATGTTCACGCAGCGGTTTCTTCAATGCCCCGAAGAGGTGGTAATCAGAAGTGGCCAAGTCAGGAGAATAAGGTGGGTGTGACAGCACCTGGAACCCCAGCTTATTAATGGCAGTCGTGGTTGCCCGACTCGTGTGGGGACAAGCGTTGTCGTGTTGCAGAAGCACATCTTTCGCCCATTTTCCTGGTCGTTTCCTCTGAATTGCACGGCGCTAACTCCGAAGTGTTGTCACGTATGACTCGCTGTTAATGGTGGTCCCGGGTTCCAGCCAGACAATGAGTATGATTCCATTCTTGTCCCAGAAGACTGTTGCCATGAAGATCACTACTCACGTCCTTGCGCTGTTGTGTTTGTGCAGCATTCAGGAATTTGGGAACCCACCTGGCAGACGGGTTAGTGCACTATGCGGTACAGACTGCTTGTGGCATGACCTGTAGCCGCCTCCAGTTCCGTGAACGTGATGCACCTGTTGTCCTGAATAAGCCGCTCCACTCTTGAACTGTTCACTGGTGTTGTCACAGTCACTTTCCTTCCACAACTGGTTCCCTTCGCCGTTGATGTGCGGCCACTTTTCCAGCCGTCCACCCAGTTGTATACGGTTTTGCGTGACGGTGCGCACTCGCCACACACTGCCACCAATCGCCTGTGAATTTCCGCAGTCTGTACACTCTCTGTCCACAGAAACCACGTTGTCCAGAGCTGTCCTTGCTGATCACCTTCCATGTTGTCCGCTCACGTACTAATAGCTGTTGGTGAAATGTGCTGCAGGGTACAGGAATTACACGTCTCTGTATTGTTCTTCCACCTGAAGGCAGACCTAAGTACTACTTTCTTCCAACTTTCAGGATGAGCTCAATGGTGGACCCTGAAAGAAGAAAAAATATAAAGTTTAAATCAATATGGAACGCCCCTCGTATTACTTCGACTTGTTCCACTGGTGCACCAACTTGATTGCCTTCCCCTACGATCACTCTATCTTCCCCACTCAATTCTGAATCATTTACACATCCTGTATTTTCAATTGTGTCACTATCAGTATCGACTGTAGTGCCCCTTCTTTTCCTCCTTCACTCCCACTTTCATTATTTTCACCATTTAGAACGATAGCTGCTTCTGAATTTGGGGGGAGGAACGAAAGATTCTTGACCTTCCACTCTTTTCAATGAATCCTTCTTTTTGTCTTCCAACATACAACGTGCTTCGCTTATTGTCGGAAATGTAGTAGGATTGGCAACAAAAGACTTTCCCGTACGGTACTCAAGTTTGGATCTTACACGGTACAAATAATGAAATTCCATCCCTTACTGGCAGTGGCACGAGTTACAGAATGTTCCTTGACCATAAACTTCCACATGTTTCCGTAAAACAGAAATTATCGCTAGCTGTCAAAGGTTCTTGCAAATAATAAAACTTTTTATCGTTTATTCGATGAAATGTTCTAAGGTATTAGCAGAGAGAAATTTCTCTCTGGTATTAGTTCCATCACAAACATATTCACACCGAATAAAAGAGCAAATTTCAGAAATTG
>JAGDQP010035152.1:0-16346 GCA_022664845.1 Lepisma saccharinum
TACAGATGCTTATCAGAATAATGGAAACACCTGTAGTTGGCAACACGTCAGATGTATGGGTTGGCAGTGGTGTCGTGGCGACCGCAGCGCCGGACTGCTGGTGGTGGTGTGTTAGGTCGGTCTCCATACTACGTCAGGCGTCGTGGAACAGGAGTGTGCAGTGGCTGCAGCAGACGGAGGTAGTGTAAAATGGGAGACCTCTCAGAGTTTCAAAGAGGGCAAATTGTTGGTGCGCGGTTATGTGGAGTGAGTGTGACGGCAGTGGCTAGTGTGTTAGGTGTGTCGCCAGGGACAGTGTCGAAGGTGATGACGGCCTACACAACACACGGGAAAACCACATCGGGGAAGCGGAACAGTGGGCGGAAGAAAAGCATCAGTGACAGGGCACGCCGGGTATTAAAGCGCATTGTCACGCGGAACCGTCGTGCCACTGCGGCGCAAGTGACGGAGGAACTCAATCAGCACCTCCCCCAACCTGTTTCGACAATCACAGTCCGCCGCGAATTACATGACATGAACTTACGGGGTCGTGTTGCACGGGCCAAACCTCTCATCAGGGACCAGAACGCTTTAGCACGCCGCAAATGGTGCCGCGACCATGCAACTTGGACCGTTGACGACTGGAAACGTGTGGTATGGTCGGATGAGTCACCATTCACCCTATTCCAAACCACGGGCCGTGTTTATGTGTGGAGAACGCCCAAAGAAGCGTATGATCTGCAGTGTCTCCGCCCAACTGTGAAACATGGCGGCGGCACGGTGATGCTGTGGGCCGCAATATCATGGTTTTCATTGGGTCCTGTGGTCACACTTCGCGGACGCATCACTGCCAACGATTATGTCGCAATTTTAGGAGACCACTTGCATCCTATGGTCCGGATGTTGTTCCCGGACAATGACGCCATATTCCAGGATGATAATGCACCCATTCACACAGCTGGAGTTGTTGCAGCGTGGTTTGAGGAACATCGGGATGAAGTTCAACACCTCCCCTGGCCCGCCCAATCCCCAGATCTCAACATAATTGAACATCTGTGGTCCATCTTGGAAACACGACTCCGGCGACGATTTCCACCTCCATCCTCTCTCACAGAACTGGCCGATGCCCTGCACGAGGAATGGTGTAATATTCCACTTGCTACCATTCACGACCTCTATGCCTCCATCCCACGTCGCATCAAGGCTGTTCTGAAGGCGAAAGGTGGCCCGGCACCATATTAATCTGGTAAGTTGCACTTTCGTTCAGGTGTTTCCATTATTCTGATAAGCATCTGTACATAGATTATTTCATATGATATAAGATTAGTACACCATGTTATGTACTCCTACACATCCAGAAAAAAAATCCACAAAACTGATCCACAAAAAAATGCTTGTGCAGATACATCTCGTTTGTTGGAAAATATGTTAGGTTTCTTGGAACACTTTGATTTCAAGTATGAAAACTTGATATTTTGTTAACAGAAGTTGGATTTCCCCGCCCCCTTGGGCGCAAAACTCTATCTTCACTACCGCACTGCGCCATTAAATATGCCAGGATTTAGAATAGTAAATATGAATTCAGGAAATACCAATATATTATAAAAACAGGAAAGATTGAAATCGGCTATATCAAAATCAAATGTTATGATGAAATCTCAGTTTTTCATGACAGTTTCGGTTCCTTCTATATTGAGTTGATAACATACGTATAATCTAAGATGATTAAATTAGTCATAAATTATTCGTTTGTTAAATTTCGTGATACGTTTCCACGTTGATATAATCAAAAACATACGTTTGTTATATAATATTTATTATATGCTGAATTATAGAAACACAACCCGAGAATTTACCTTAAGTACATTTGTACACTCGGAAACCATTTTAAGAAAGAACACCAATACAGCTCGATGCTTAGATAGTAACTAATAAACAAGTAACGATCAATCAGCGGTCGCGATAGCTAAATGCTTTGGTAAAACCCTAGTTACAGATTCAACCAATCGAATACCTCTAAACAGACTATTCGCAAAGAACCAATCAGAATCGCTTAAACATATCATCAAACGAACTACTGTTTTACCTCCTATTCTAAACCCTAAATAGTTTGTTTATGCCAACGGTTTGTTTGTTTAAGTAATAGGGTTTTAATATTCCTCCAATGAAGAAAAGCTTCCTTCTTGAATATCTTCGTTGCCCGTATTAGCTCGTTATTATGTTAAACAATGTTGTTGGTATTTCGATGGTAAACTCGCCATAAATATTATTCGACACAAAAGAAACAAATGTGAATATCTCCGTTCCCAGGGACACCAGCTGTCAGTGTTACCAATCTATTTTATAAAAATTAACGTTTGGGGGTCGTTTACTTATACGAAGAAACATGCGATGATCGATTTACATCAAATGTTGCATACATGTGCATTAGATACTGGGACAGGTCGTAGAGGTATTGAACCTCGGTTGTCAGCGTTACCAACCTGTTTCAATACCTAAATGTCTCAAATGTATTCAATACTATTCGCTCACTGAACTTTGAGATAATATCTAATGACTCTTCGAGATTTAACAATTGTTAGTGGAATCAAAGTCGTCACTTATTTATTTCCATGTGCCAAACAGAGTTGAAACGGGTTATCAGGTAAGTTTTGGACGGAGTCACTGAGTCCTTCAAACCCAGCCTGACCCGATTGAGAACTGATAATCTGGAGGAACAAACAGTTTTTAATTATTTCCTTGCGTTTGAACGGTGTTTCTTTCATGAATGATCAGGACCAGAGTTGTTACCCACCAGGGCATGAAAAAGACGACGCCAAAATTCCCAGTTAATTATATTTCGCAGACTGGATCAATTGGATCACCTGGTCAATCGGTTCAAGCTTCGGACCGGGTCTCCGGGTCATATACGTTCGGATCACCAAAAGTGACCCGGTTTCAACTGTGGTGCCAGATGATAATGTGGTATAATTTTGGGGGACCAAACGACGACATAATGTAAAATATCTGGGCCCGCAGGGCCACCTAGGCGGGACTTCTAGCTCCTCAGAGCTACTTTCGTCCTTTGAAAACTTATTTATTTATTGGGAACCTAAGTAAGGATGCTAGGAAAGAGCCGAATTCGGCACCAGAACACTCCCGGCCCCATCAAACAAACCTCCAGAAAGCAAACCGTGAACGAGCTATTTTGTTATTCAAGTTAATTTTGGACTCTAATTTTCTAATTGTTAAGTTTTGTTACTAAGGTTTATATGAAAGAGTGAAAGATGAGTTGGTCAAATAAAAGGATTTTTGGAAGGCAAGGAGATATGGGAAGTTTGCCTTGAGCTTTCCAGATTCATGAGGAAGTCTGCGTAGTGTACAATTACTTGGAATTCGTCGCATCTGTAGAGAAGATTGTGAGAAAATGTTTGGTTTGAGTTTGGTTGTTCTTCATGCGCTTTGAATCGTCTCTGTGTTGAAGTATACGTACTGGTTTGAGTTTAAACATCTTTGTTTGTTGAAGGTTGTTGGGTCCAGTTTTGTTTTTGTTTCTTCATAAAGGACTCGTTGCCAATAAAAATGTGACCGTCAACGGATCTCAATATGTTTAGTCTGCAATTTAGTATCTCCTCTGAGGTAGTATTAATGGCCGAGGTTAGTAATGGTTGTGAATCTGATTGAAATGCAAGCGTCAGTGCTGTGGAAGTCCATTGCATAATGATGCGGGTTAAAGTTTTAAGTTTCTCATTAATTATTTTTTTCTGTCGTCTCTTCTGTGCTTTTACTTTCATTATTTCGAAATTGATCTGCCAGATTGATGGTGTCCTGATTATTGTGAAAGATCCTTTTTGTAACAGTTGTTTACCTTCATTTGGTCGTAACGGACAGTTGGAAGCCGCTGTACGGTGTTCCTGTTTTCTACATGTGGCACAACACATTTCGTTAGGTGGAATGGAGCACTTGAAGCTCAAATGACTCTCTGCACATTTAAAACAGTGAGATTGGCGTAGCATTTTACATCTTCATGCAACTCATACTAGAGAAACCATGTACGGCAAGGCATTGGTCTGGCCCATTCTTTTTATTCTTCCACTTCATAACGGCTGAAACCTATTGATATTTAATTTGTTAGCAAATCGCTGGTAAATGTTGGGTCTTTGGTAAAAATCCTTGCCAGTGGTAACTGGCCTCTATCGTTTCTAATTCTTACAACATTTAATATAAATAGTTTGTTATTCTTGAAATGGTATTTGAGATTTTCCATTTTAACATTTGTGGGAAGTCTCCTTATTACACCAGTAAAAGTAGTATTGATCTTAGCTTTTGTTTGGTTTAAAATTTGTGAATCGTATTCAGTGATTTTGGCCTTCTGTACGTAATCTGATTCCTTGTTGAAACTGTGTAAAAATTTTGATTTATTTTTGTTATTTTGAAAATGCTAAAGTTTATCTCTGTTGGAAAGATTGTAGGATCTATTTCCGGTACCTTAGTTGTTAGAAAACTTTGTAAAGTAAGTGGATTTGTAAATTCTGACTTAAGATTCCTAATGATAACTATATATTTCTGGCTTTAAGAAACCTTTTTTTTTCTTCGTTTGTGTCAGTCTCTTGTGTTTCCAGAGGCTTGTCATCTGGTCGCATTGTATCGGGAGGAAGTTCACTGTTATATTAAGATATAAGGGAACAGATTTATAAAAAGCGATGGTAAAATATGATTTCCTATGCCCGTCACTGATTCTCAAAAATTGTATGTACATTATACCGTCTACTTTTTAGAGGCAGTGACGCGCACAGGGATTCATATTTTACCATCGTTTTTTTTAAACTGTTCCCTCCCAAGAACTGGGAGGCAAAGAACCGCCTCTCTAAACCTAACCCTGGGTTCGCCACTGACTTAAAAAAATTGTGGGTACAGAATTGGAATTTTGTACCCACAATTCAAAGGTACAGTTTTTGCAGTATAAAACTGCAAATGCGTGGAATGAAATATACGTCTAAACATTGCCTTAAAACTGTATAGCTGAAAGTTAGTGTATAGGGATTTACGGTTCCATTTTTCAAAAAAAATATTCATGATTTTGGCAAAAACCACATAGATTATTATGGACACCAATAAAATGATTGCACGATTTCATTATGCGGATTTTGTCCGAATTGGTGTCATTTTAAAATCATGTTTTTATCTTTAAGACATTTTCAGCATGTCAACTATTTTTTATATATAAGTCATAAAAATGGACTATACATCAATTATACTTAATTCATTTCAATCAGGTTTTTCGTTGAATACTTGATAGGTAGTAATTTTTCAGAAGAACTTTCCACTGATGAAGTACTTTGATAGCTTAATTAAGAAAAATCAAAGTAAGCACGAACAAATTCATATTCCACCTAGTGATTTAAAAAAACGGAAAGATTGAACGACAAAAAAAAAAAACATTCTTTTCACTTTTCATGTTACATTGAAAAAAAATTATTATTATTATTATTATTAGGGGGTCCCTGACTAATTTGGTGATCAATGAATTAGTTTAAATTTTAGTTCTGGTTAAAATTATATATTTAAAAATTCTTTATTGGGACTACCCCTAATAATGATTTGTAGCATTATGGATTGAGCCAAAGATGCCGAAGGGCCATAAGTGTACGAAACTTTCCTCTCGTGTACAAGAACACTAATGAGTTCCCTTGCATTTGCAATGTAAATAGAAAGTTGTTTTTTGTACATTTTTAACGTAAGAACATTTAACTTTACTAAACCTAAACAAGGAATTCATAAGGTGTGCTAAGTAGTGAATATTCGGGATGAAGAAGTAAAAATAATCAACAAAATCAGTTTTTTGGCCTTGTGGAAAAATATTTTTTTGTTTTCCCGGTTTTTTCCTCGGCCTTTAAATCACTAATTACATCACATACAAGAATACGAATTGTAACAAATTTATCAAGAACAAGTTGAAAAAACGAAGATAAATAATTCAAGATCAGACAAAGATCTCCCAGTGTTCACCATTTAATCATTTATTTTTGCTCGTAACTATGAAATTATTGATTTCTCGATAGAGTCCTCGCACCCATGGAGTCACTTCTTTGCTCACTTTGCTTCCCATTGCTTGCGTATGGTTAATTAAGCATCACCAAATCATCCATCCAACATTTTTTTTTATTATTATAACTTGATTTTCCTAAAATTCAGCCGTTTTCCTGTAAAATGGAGGGTTCTCATACAGTCCTGGCTACTTTTTAAAATCTTCTTTTCAAAATTATTCTCACTATGCTGTTGCTTATTCTGAGATGTTCATTACAGTTTCTCGTGTATTGCAGGAGAAAGAAAATTTTATCACATTTTATTTTAAGAAAGATCACCCGATCTATACTGATTTGATGTATAATCGCTTTTCGACACCTTGAATCGTAGTAATATTTGAAAGGTACAATTTTAGGAAGTACGGGTAGTTTTTCGTGTACCATCGGGGGATAAAAAAAATTTATTGCCTTTTATTTTAAAGGAAGATAATCCAGATCGGATAATTTCAACCCAACTATTACTGCTTTGATGCATAATTGGTATCCGCCATTTTGAATCACCGCCATATTTAAAAGCTGGCATTCTGGGATGTCCATTATAGTTTTTCGTATACCTGAATACGAATACAATATACCCATACAATAACTGAACAAAGTTTCGTTTAGGCTTCCTAAATTATTTTCATATCAATAAATGTATATTTTTAAAATTCTCAAAAGGACTAGTAAGACTTATCATGTATGCGTTAGTAAAGATATTAATATAATTTTGATAACATTATTGATTACATCAAAGTAAACAATAAATTTGGGAGAAGCATTAATGAGAAGAAGAAATAAGTGAAAGCAACATTGTAAAATTAGGAAGGAATAGCAAACGCAGGTTTATTTAGGTATTAGTTTAAAAGTAGATATTAAGTAGCATTTCGAGCAAAATACATATTACATGTTAACAGTTAAAGTTAAAATTTTGACTTCAAATCGTTATGGGTGCCATCTGAGATGTACAGCGTGAAATGGTAATGAATATGTCGGGAATAATTTAGTTTCCGAAGGTGGGGTATATCCCTACAATATGTGCATCAATCGACCCAGATTACCATTAGCAGTTTCATGACAATGCATTTCGAAGTTTCGGCCGTGAGGTCATGCCTTCCATCTGTAGTGACACGTTGGCTTGATGATGGACGTATGTGGTTAGACAGGGTGCAACTGTCGCTTCCCTGTTTGGTCATGATGCTAAATAGAAGGAGAGGGAGGGATGGCGTAGATGTTAAGCCCCAATGTTACACAATTGCAGTTGTTATGCAATGCTCTGGAGCGTGTTATATTCTTCAAGAAATATCGTGAGTTGAATTCATGTTATATTAAAGTTCAGAATTATGGTCATTAGTTGTAAAGTGGGTGATCATAACGGTCGAGGCATACGGTATGTGTATCTGTATGGTAATAGTGTGCCAATCTCTTGTAGAGGGACATGTGGAGTAATGCTGATGCGGTGCCAGAATGATCGTGTAGAGCGAGCAATAAAGTCAGAGAGAAGTTCCAGATTAAGATCTTCATGTATTTGAATAATTCGAGTATCCCTCGAGTGACCGGAGATGATGCGAGCAGCTAAATTCTGAACTATTTGAAGTTTCTTGAGGTTAGTGGGAGCTGCACGTTGCCAAGCAGGGGCAGCATAAGTGAGTATAGGACGGATCATCATTGTATAAATACGTAGCTTTAGTTCAATTGAAAGCGCCGGACTTTTGAGCATGGGATAGAGTGCCATGGTTCTTTGAGTTGCTCGTTTGGCAGCAGACTGTAAATGAGATGCAAATGTTAATCTATGATCAAGGTCAATTCCCAAATATCTTGCAGTATTCTGTGTAGCTAAAGGTTCATTGAAGAAGCTGATTGACAAAATGAAATGATTTATACCAATATTGGCCATTTCAGGTCGGTGGCCACTTCCGGTTCATATTCCATAATTTAGTTGACAGGGGTTCGTATAGCAGCCATCATAACTATAAAATGTATACACCAATCGACTCATATTGACAACGAATTCGAATGATACCCTTGTAGGCCATTTCCGGTTAGCCACTTCATGTCCATAGTTCAAAATTTAGTTGCCGGAAGTGGATACATACAGTCAATATAGCAAGACAATAAATATATCAGTGGACTCAAGTTAGCAAAAGAAAACTATAAGTCCACAGCTGAAAACTACATATATTATGGACTATGAACTGGAAGTGGTCAACCGGAAATGGAAAATATGAGAATCAAAAGCTTTCTTTTGTCAAGATGAGTCATTGATGTACATATTATGTTGGCAGAGTTACAACTTATATCCCACAGCCGCAAATTGCTATATTATGGGTAAATGAACCAGAAGTGGAAACTAATCCGAAATGGCAAATATGGGTGTCAATCAGTTCTCTTGTCAATCTGAGTCGATTGGTGTACACATTGTATGAGTTGAGTGGCTGGATAAACTCCTCCCTGGAAACTAAGTTATGAACTGTGAACCGGAAGTGGCTAACCAGAATTGGCCAATATGGGTATCAATCATTTTCTTTTGTCAATATGGGTCGATTGACTGTATTTTTTTTCACTCTAATCACTTCGTGGTTGCGTGAAACACTGGTAGTACCTTAGTATCACTAAGATACTAAGATACTACCATTGTTTCACGCAACCACGAAGTGATTAGAGTGAAAATCTACAGCATTTAGTAATGATCGACTTCACCCTACCCTGATCGACCTCACTCCTGATGACGGTACTGGACGTGCAATTATCTAGTTGAAAGCCACAACAATGTAAGGAGTTTCGGTAGATTTTAAGTAAAATTGTAGTATATATATATATCCTGCTAGGGTGTTTCTGACACGTACGATTGATTATTTTTGTAGTAGGAGTGTCATTAATGATATCATTGTAATACTGCAAGGATACATATACATTAATTAATGTACACTATGTTTGCCATACTCATACTCTAACAAACTATTCTTGAATCAAGCGCCCCGGTACAATTTTCTTCCTCCGTTACACTTCTGGATGTCAAACATTTATATTAAACAGGAATGGTGCGCGACTGGTTTTAGGAACTTCCTGTCAACTTCTAACGCATAATTTGGTCTCTAGATCCCCGGACATGAACCCTATAGAGTATATGTGAGATATTATGGAACGGACTATTTGTGCCCAAGCTCAACATTCGGACTGACAAAATCATCGAATGGTATACGGCAATCGAGACTCCATGGCTGCACATCCCTTCAGCGACTACCAGCGAATTGTCGCGTTCCTTCCACTTCGAAGAGATCGAGGGTGCCCCACACGTTATTAGGTAGGTATCCCATGACTTTTGCCATTTGAGTGTATATGATGTATTATCTGTAACATATTATTGAGTCATTAAAGTTAAATCCAACAGCACGGTAAGACCTAATGTGCATGAAAACATATTTTTAAGTGCACTGCAAAAAATAGCTGTGTTAATTCAACACAATGCGGTGTCCCAGCGTGACTACCACTTTTTGTGTGTTAAATCAACACAGCAACGGTACTGTTGATTTCGGTACTAGGCGAAATAAATTATGGCTGCAGCGAGTTTCGATCATGGGTTGCTCAGTTAGAAGGTGAGCGTCTTACCGACTTGTCTAAATCGTCAGATAGAAAATACACTAGATGCAAACGATATTTAGGAACACCACTAGAATTAAACGACTACACTATAGATTTAAACAGTGTATGGGTTCAAATATATGTTGCTGAACCCCAAAACTAACTAAGTTACTTGTACGACTTATTCCATGGTTAAATCACTTCCTATTTATCAATTGAGAACCAGAATTCCCAGTCATTGAGAATTCTGTTTCTATGAAAGCAAGCAAGATGGCGACAGCCAAACATTTCAGCAGCATTACTGCTTTCTTATCGTAACAACGTGTCAAATGCTGCGCTTGCTTTCATAGAAATGGAACATATTCTCAATTAATGGGGATTGTGATCCCTAATTGACCAATGGAAAAGTGATTAAACCATGGCATAAGTCGTGAGAGTAACTTTGTTTGTGTTTGAGGTTCAGCAAGATTTTTTTATCCTCTATATTGTTTCAATCTAGTACTTTTTCTGTCTGATGATTTAGCAAAGTCGGTAAGACGCTTAACTTCTAACTGAGCAACCCATGTTCAAATCTAGCTGCAGCCGTAACTTTTTTTTTTCTCCCAGTACCGAAATCAACACCGTGCGTTGTGTTGATTTAACACACAAAAGTGGTAGTCACGCTGGGACACCGCATTGTGTTGAATTAACACAGCTATTTTTTACTGTGTGCTTTAAATAAGGAAGACCACATAACCTCAAATACAGTGGGAATTATAAAATAATATTCTCTTACGTTTAAAAAAAATAATTTTCCCATTTCGAAAATAGTCACAATTATCTTATGTTTTGAAAAGAGTTATAATTATCTTAAGACGATTGTGACTTTTTCCCAAACATTATTATAACTTCTTTAATTATAAGTCACAATTATCTTACGTTTAAAAAAAAAGAAAGTCACAATTATGCGGTTTATTCGCAAGAATACTTTTTAAGACCCTAAGTAAGAATAAACAGTGCGGATTATACACGCGAAAATACGATACTTTAGTGGGGAAGAAGCAAAATATCGTTCACAGAGGAATTTGAATATTTTACTTATGGCTTTTAGGCATCTAAGGCTCAGGCCGGGATAGGGGAGGGGAAAAGATTCGGGAAGATGTCGGTCAGGGCCTACGTTGAAGGTGCATACCGGTGTTTGACTGGTGTGACTAATGAAAAACTCTGGGGAAACCTCAGTCAATATGGTCGCCAACTTGGAACGAGCCGAATGATACGCCAACGCTCTGCCACTGAGCTACGGCAGCTCGGTCATTCACAAAGGGTGTTACTGTAAAAGATAAACCCCATTTGATCCAAGTTCTTGGTCAAAGTGTTATGAACAGTCTAGAACAGGGATTCCGCCAAAATTTTCATTTGGGGGGGTGTAAAGTCAAAATTGGGTGTGTCTGTAAGTAGAGTTTTGAACTCTTTGTATCGATTTTTGACCGTAATATTTTAAGTTAAGGGGTTCTCTCAAGAATTTGGGGGTGACACCCCCTAATGGGTCTGGCGAAATCACTTGATTTGATACATGAACAATCGTTCTCACCGCAAGACTTCGACAGAAAATCTATTGAGATTCTTAATTGTCATTACAAATTTCATCAGTTTGCGCAATGAAATATCGTCCAGAACTAACTAGGTCCACTTAACTTATTCTGTACAAAGATTAAATGATTATACGCACTAAAAACCAGAAAAGGGGGATAAATTGTCAGGATCTTTTAGATTTGTCTTCGCAACACTAAAAAAAATCATTACATCTTCTAATTGGTTTCTTTTTATCTTCACAGCTGCCACCTTTTTATAAAATTAGATTTTTGGTACATTGGTATTTTTTGAAAGACATAATTTATATAGCTTTGTAATTTATTTCTCCCATCCCTTTTCCTTATTCCAGTTCTTGCTTATGATAGGAAGATTAATATAAAAAGGGAGGGAGGGAGCAGGTGATGACGAAAAATTCGTTCCTGTTCTCCACACCCTCTTTTTTCACTCTTTCACGAAGAAAATGATGTTACTTAAAAGAATAAGGCGGTGACAAGATGTAGCAATGGTAGGAAGATACAGGGAGGCTTTGGAAAGGTAGGGACAGCGATACAGTTAGGTTATTATAGATTAGGACTACTTTATTATATTTTTTTTGCCTCTTCTCTTTCCCTAACCAATCATTTACACGCATGCAATGAAGGAGAGGAAAGGATGGAATCGCTCCCAGCTTTCATATTATTATGTTGGACATATTTAATTTTTTTTCTTTTCATTTAAGGAGTGTACAAGAATGGTCATTACGGATTGGAGGAGAACAAAACTGATTTCAAGAGGATTGCTTTCTAAATTACCTCCAACAGCTGCGAGATAGTTCACATATGTAGTTTTTCTACACGTATTCATCTATTTTTATTTTATTGAAAATATTGTACGTTTTTTAATGTTTGTGTGTGGACTGTGAATAAAATTTTACAACCATGTTTTTATAGAATGAAAATAGATGGCATGAATGTAATTTATATATACATACTCATTTATCATTCCGAAAATGTTACTTTTAGTTTTCGCTTTTGGTAATATTCTTAAAATTTATTTTGTTCACTTTTATTTTCAAATATATATCGTATTGTCCATTCTGTCTAGCATTGCATTCATTTCTAACAGCTTTACCTAAAAATCTGAAAGTGATTTTAGTAATAAGAAATTGTAGTTGAACAAGTGCTTTGAAATGTCTTTGTAATTTTTGTTTGCATATCCATTCCATTCATAACTTTTTAACAGAAAGTGAATTGCAAATTGTCTTAAATAAAATCAGAGGCAAAAGAAATGCATTGTAGGTGTTTCTTCTGCAGACCCAATCAAAATTACCTTCCATTCATTTTCGTATAAAAATAAAAAAGTCATTAGATGATAATGTACAAGTCTCTACCTTTCTATTATATCTTCACTAGCATTTCAATTAAAATATGACGCTTTAGGCCAGGAACAAATTGACTAAGCAGGATAAGCGCTTGTGTCACGTTATAAAGGATCAACTCAAAACTAATATTGCAATTGCAATTCTCATATAATACAGGGTGCTGCAGGTATTTGAGAACAAATTCACGTGGGCAGTGAAAAAGAAACATACAATGGAAATATAGCATTTATTACATTTTAACGTTCTGTACAGATGGCTACTACATACACAGTGGATATCATTCAATGAAACCGCCCTCAGCCGCAATAACAGCCTGTACACGCTGTCGAAACCGCCTACAGGTATTAATGAGATGGATCTTGGGAATGTTTGTCATTACATCCACAGCAGCTGCCCTGAGAGTCGCAACAGTGTTGTGTGGATGCCTATTGGAGTCCCTCTCAACCACGCCCCATACGTAATAGTGTTAACATTCGGGAGCTGGGTGTGTATGTGTTGAGAGTGACATGGTCATGAAAATTTTCGGTCATCCATTATTGGGTTGTATGGGATGGTGGGCAGTCTTGCTGAAAATTATACGGCTGAAAATTAAATAGTGTTGCCACGAGACGAGACGAGACAGCGAAATGGCTGTAGGAAACGAGACGAGACAGTTCTCGTAATGTAAAATATACATCTTTTCGAGACGAGACACTCTTTGGACAATTCATTTTCGAGACTAGACAACCAAAATCTCGTATCGTGGGCAACACTACTCCCATGTGCTACAGCAGTAATCCAGGGCTTCACAGCCGTGTTCAACACTTCGGTGTAAGCAATGGCGTCGATTCTGGCGCCTTGACGAAAGGAATGTGGAGACATCACGTCGCTTTCACTGATCACGACTCCCAGAAACATCACTGAGACTGAAAATTTGGTGTGTATGACCTATGACGGTCGGAGTCTATTCGTGGCTTTTACACGGCCAACAATCATGTTTGCGGTTTTGCTTCTGATCCTGTTCGAAGATTTTCTCATCGAATGAAAAGCATATCCGTCCGGATGTTTCAGCTTGTTCAGGAGGCGAGAGCTTGGCTCTGGTCAGACGGTTCTCCCTGGCTTTCATTGACAAGAACTGTCCTCACATGCAACTTGTAACTAAAGTAGTCATGAGCCACAAGTCGAATGGTGATATCGTCAACCAGCAGCTCCTTTTCGAGTGCCCTCATGGACATCCCAGGATTCTCATCGATAGGAGCTTGGACACAATTGACAAAATCCGATGTCCTGATGCTGTCAGAGGGACGACAATGTACTTGGTACTTAAATGGCACTTGGTTCAGATTACCTATCATCTACACTGCGCAAAAGGTGTGTTCTTACGAAAAAAAATCGGTCAGCGCGTTCTAAGGCGTTAGGTCAGAGACTCGAAGGTCGTGGGTTCGAATCTCACCCGGAGTATGGATGTTTCTGGATTTTAGCGAAGGTGTAAATAGACAAAATCATAACGGGCTGAAATCAAAAGTTGGTAGACTGGCCCATACAAAATAAAGTTTACTAAAGTTTTTTACGAAAAATCGGTTATAGGTGTATTGGTAACGACGTTATCAATATGGTCGCCACGCCATATTACAGAACTAAATTCAAACAGATCTAGTTCTGCAACGGTACATCGTAGAATACTTGTTCTGTTTTTAAATTATACGTAATAAAGTGGAGATTATTTTGTTCTATTATATTTTTCTGCGTCAGTGTAGCCATCTTCCTAATATTTACCGTAAAATTTAGTTTTGCCGATTTTTCCTGCTGTTAATGAATTATTTAGACCAACATAACGTCTAAACCATTAGGCAAGCAAAAATATATCTAAATAATCAACTTATCTAAGATCTTAAATGTTTCAGAAATGCCATCAATATATGATGACGCTGAAATATGTATGAACAATTTGTCCATCTCCCATTGCAGGTTCGCATTTCATTGCACAACAAACTTAGTTCTGCAACTGTTTCTGTAATTCAAACAAACTTAGTTCTGCAACTGTGAGTCGTAGATCATTGATTTGTTCTATTACAGTTTTCTACGGCAGTGTAACAATATCCCTAATACTTGGCATGTTTTTAAAATATTTCCGCTGTTAATGATTATTTAGACCACCAAAGCATCTAAATCATAAGAAAAGGAAAACATATACCGAAATAAATAATTTAGCTAAGACCGTAAAAGTTTTTAAATGGCATGAAATCTGGGTTTTGAAATATTTTATCGTAGTATTAACTATAACGAGCTAAATTCAACTCTGTCTGCTTATCCACTTGAGAGTTGCAGCTCATAATCCCAGTACTATAGAAGGAATCATCCCGTGACTAAAAAAAAAAAAAAAAAAATGCACAACACATATATTTCATCGCCGTCTTCAAATCGCTGTTCCTTTAATTCAAACTTCAAATGCCGAAACAGATAAAACTTACTTGGGGCCAGGTCTCGCAAATAAGGAGAGTGACTGATCATTCTCAACTTTAGTTCATCTGTAGTAGTAGACCTGGTGATGTGAGAAGTGTTTGGTGGTGTATTGTCATGCAACACATTCACACATCATCACCAGAATCAAGTCACTCACTAATTCTCATTTTCTGGTGAACGACTGGTGGAAATTAATAACTCCTTTGGAGTCCCAGAAAACAGTCAACAACAGGTTCCACGTGCATTTGTGAATTCTTGTCTTGGCGGATGGGGAGCCCTTATGCTTCCATTGCATTGAAGCCTGGCTTGTATCGGGGCCATAATAATGTATCTAGTTGAGGAAAAAGCACTTGCAAATAGTATTTGAAATTGGGTACTGTGTTCCTGTTCTTCTTACTAAATAGTTTGGTTTTTAGTTACTTTTTTGTTAATTAGAGACCTCAGCAAGATCACTCATCGCTGTGCTAGTCCCACTACTGTTTATGGAGTCACGTTGCTTAATAAAATGTTTTGACTTATAGAGACAAAGTGATCAAATATAAAACTGCCCGAGCGCCACCTTCGAACCAAAACAGTATTTATATTTTAATTTTCTGACTAATATTTCCCCCCAGAGATTTCTGTAATATTCAGATTGATTTTCTCTAATTGACTGGGCGGAGAAATTATCTCGCAAAGAAACACACAACAACTCAAGTTAAATTATTTATGTTTGAAGCAGTTTTTAATGCTTATAGATCTGTTATAAATGTTACTAATAAGCCGACTTCTCCAGCTAACAACCTGCATCCGCAGGATAGATAGATAATATTCAAAATAAATCAAGAACAAGATAACTTCCAGCCGATTCATCAGGCTGTGACCTGACCTATCCTTACTTCAAGTCGACAGCACTCACAATGTTACAGCCTAAATGCTTCGTGCATTAGCCGTAAAGGCTTCCATTAATTATTGTTTCAAGTCTTTGATTCTAAATTTAACTGCTTCCGTTTGATAACATAATACTTTAACGGAGAGTTGATATACAATTTCAGGCTACTTCCTAATTAAGCTAGCTTGTGTTGGGAAGTAATGGAGTATTTTACTTTTTAGAAGAAATGATTACCAAGAGACGTCCCCTTCTTATTGATATTGCTCTAATCGATGAGTAGTGATCTTAAATCGTGCATTATTAATATCTCAAGCCGCGAAATTTTTTGGTAGCTTGAATTTAGTTTGATATCAGCGCTTAGTAAATACGAAATTACTTCCCCGCTAAAACTAAGGAAAGAAAAAAGTACCTAGAGAATACATGTGAAATTACACACAAGGTTACATGAATACATGACAAATTACATACAAGTACATAGACAATTAACAAAACATGA
>JAGDQP010035153.1:8246-19732 GCA_022664845.1 Lepisma saccharinum
ACGATACGTATACTGATAAGTATACTGAAATACGATACGTATACTGAAATACGATACGCATACTGAAACAATACATTCTATACATATTGTCAGGTTGACTAAGGAAGTATGACATATTGTTAAGTAATGTTGTTAATTTATCAAATTTTTGGTACATTGTACTCAATATGCACTATTTATAATTTTCGCGAGCCCCTCAAGGCTTCATTTAACCCCCCACCAATAAAATATTCTGGAAGGAACACTGCCCGGGACTGTTTATATGAAAAGTCTTGCTGCCCTTATAGGACACTAGCTGATTTCCCCACCCGTTGGTGCGGGGTGAATTACATATGTTGGGACTGTCATCAATCAGCTTTATTAGGGTTGTGTTAGAGTCGCGATGACTGTTGCCAACATATTTTATTCACCCGCACCAACGGACAGGCAAATCAGCTAGGGGTGTGTTATCTAAGATAGCCGTTCATAATGAATTGATAGTCATGCCAAATGTCACCACTTGGAGGTAGTCAACCCGTCAAACAACATTGTATTGTGGGTTGCCGCGTGCTTTGCTTTAAAATTTTCCATTATTGTTACTACGCCATTGGAATTCAATGGACAATTAGACGCTGGATTATCTCTGAAGATAATAATAACTTTAGAATCAAAGTGAAATGATAACTCTCCAGTCCGGTCCAGTATATGATCGGGACAGTGACAAAGTGTCTCTCCGACACAAACTGTCTGTCTTCATTTGGTTCGTTGCCGATAAGGTGTCCCACCGACAAAGTGTCTCTACGACAAGCTGTCTCTCTTCTCATTTGGTTCATCGGCGACAAAGTATCTCTACGACAAACTGTATCGCATTCCTGAGGAGAAACACTTTGACGGGGTCGAACACGACAAACTGTCTCTCTTCCTCAATTTGGTTCATCGGCGACAAGGTCTCCCACCAAGTATGTTTTTCTTTTATTTACTTTCAGGATGAGAAAGCAAACCATTAACACTAACAAGGGAAGAATTATTTAATTTTGCAAGAAAAGACAGCACTAACATTTGAAGAACAATTAATTTGTTAAAGGAATGAGGACTGACAGAACTGATAGAAACTAAAATTTTAAAAATTGTATTATGTAACTTAATACAACTCTTAAAGTAAATGGCAACAGGTAAGACGAAATGCACGAAGATTTCTTGGCCGAACCAGGAGTGGTTTGAAAACAGCAACAGTTCTCCTATCAACTCCTATTAACAGGGATTTGTCAGAAAATCGTTACGCTTAAAGAAATGAGGGATGTTTTCAATCAACTTGTATTATAATATCACTATTGTAAAGATTCTTCCAACAGTGGACCTCCAGATTCTAGAGCACCCTCTTTTTCATTTTTGGCTAAATCCTTGTCCGATTTTGCCCCCCGCCCCCCCCCACCAACCAATAGTCCGCAATCCCCGAAGTATGATTGCAAATCTATAAAGCTCTTATAACAGAAAACAGCCCATTTAATAATAGTTTTCTT
This sequence comes from Lepisma saccharinum, assembly GCA_022664845.1. NCBI lineage: Eukaryota > Metazoa > Arthropoda > Insecta > Zygentoma > Lepismatidae > Lepisma > Lepisma saccharinum. Next base: position 9,746 of record JAGDQP010035153.1, read on the forward strand.
CATTTTTATCTTTGTTTGCATCTATAGGGGGCGTTTTAACGCCTTCCCCCCTTGTCCGATTTTCTTCCCCAACGAACTTGACCTGTCCCTTGACCAAATAAACAGTATGTGAAAGTTTCAAATTGGTTCACGCGTTCGGCAATTATATTGTGAGACACACAGAGACAGACAACACAATGCCAATTGAGTCAACTAGGAGACATCACTACGCTCGGTCAATTAGTTCATCGATTTCGAGCCTTAGGAAGGTGTCCAGAAAGAAATTGAAATATTTATGTCAATATATGGGATAGAGTGTCAAACCCTGTTGAAATGAGGTAAATCAGTGCAGGGAATGGGGGCTATGCCACTCAAAGATTTCACGTTCATCTTTATTTTACGATTTTGGCTGTATTTCTTAACAGAATCATACCAAAATTAACGCACGAAAATTATGGGATGAGAATTTGTTCGTTTTAGAAGATGGGTGAAATCAGAGGGGGGTTGGGGGTTGGGTGGCTAGGCCCCCACTTCTAAATGTATTTTTAATTTACGCTATTGACTTCACTTCTCGGAATTAAACAAAAATCAATTTTTTTGAGGGTGTCATGAAGTAATGAGATGATCAATAATTTTTTAGAATGTAAAATGTGGCACGTTTTACACACAGCGATTTTTAACATACTCAAAATAAATTACTTTCACTTCATTCTTTAATATATTTACAGTTTACCGAGCAAGTTGGTAGAACGTTGACTTCGCATTCTGGTAGTCGTGGATTCGATTCCCACCGTCGACCTTCCTGACTGTGATTTTCCAAGATTTACTCTCATTGAGTCGAACCAGTTAGGAATGGTCGAACACGACAAACTGTCGCCGGCCGAGCGGTCTGCGGCGGTAGACCATCTGCTCGAAGGTCCCGGGTTCGAGTCCCGGCAGGGGCATGGGTGTGGATTTTAACACTTAACATCTAAAGACGAATCGAGACGGGCCGAAGTCCAAAGTTACTAGACCGGCCCATATAAAAATAAAGTGTTTTTTTTTACGACAAACTGTCTCTCTTTCTCATTTGGTTGAACAGCGATAAAGTGTCTCTCCGACAAACTGTATCGCATTCCTGAGGAGGGACACTTTGACGGGGTCGAACACGACAAACTGTCTCTCGTTCTCATTTGGTTCATCGGCGACAAAGTGTCTCTCCGACAAACTGTATCGCATTCCTGAGGAGGGACACTTTGACGTGGTCGAACACGACAAACTGTCTCTCTTCCTCAATTTGGTTCATCGAAGATACATTTTGTCGCCTACAAACTGTCTCTCAAAATCAGGTCCACTTTGTCGTAGAGACACTTTGCGATCGTCCCATCTGATCATGTACGAAAAATCATTCCAATCGGTCAAGTTCTTTTTGCATGATGCTTACCCAAACATTCTCACTTTCAGTTTTATATAGAGAGATGAGAGTAGATATGAAGAAATGGGTATGTGCAAAGTTGAGTATCATATTAAACAGTGGGAGATGCATTAAAAATTAGTAGCCACACTGACTTGTAAATGTAACAGTTATTTTTAACCACTGGATGCATTATGTATGCAAATATATGGTCTATAACTTAGTAGCATAACTTGTCAACATTAACATAAAATTGCAATTAAGCATGTTATGTGTGAAAATATATGATTAATTTTAATATTCTTTATTTGTGTAGGTATGTGTCATGGTTGCTAGAACATTTCTTGTCCTAAATGTTTGTCCCAGACAGAGTCATTTAATCCCATAAACTCTTGTTATCTTCCATGCATGGATGTTGTATGCGTTTCGACACAGTCATATACTATCATCTCGCTTGCAGTTTACCTACATTCCTCACATAAAAACGTGAATTTGATCAGAAGTATGTAGACTTGTAGAGGTCATTTTAAGTATAGGGTGTACAAAAAGAATTTTGATTATTTCTGAAGTAAAAGAAAAGGTTATGTACAGAGGGTGAAATAATTATTGAATTATTTTGACAGACTTTTACAAGGAAACCTATTGTCATGAATTCTTGAAATAAGTAATATTATATATTAGATAGTCTTCAGCCAATGTTGGTCCAACTGGAGATGTCCGACATGATACCACTTTGAGTACTGAGGTGAAGGATTCCTGGACCCGGGATGACTCCTCAGCTTAGTCATTGCAGTGCCGACCGTGCATGAAGTGGGCCATAGCATAGACCGGTAGTCACTGAGTTCAAGGTCCGGAGTATCTGCTAGGTAAGACACCAATTCGATACCATTGAGCTCCCAGGATGCGTCAGTTCATGAAGGAGGGGCTTACCTTACCGTCTCTGATAATTCGTGCGGTACCAATCGACTAGCGAACAACTAAGAGAATTTCACGAATAAGGCAATGTGTTTTCTTCCCTTTGTAAACGTTTGTATTGATTAATAACAAATTATTCATACTCTAACATCTGCGTCTGTACGGTCATCAGTGACTTATGATGAAATGATTGTGGTTCTCAACACATCTGCTATATTCTTCAAATATGTGTTGATTCTTGGTTTCAGTTATGTTATTTTTATGTTTAAACATTTATTTTTTTAGAGGGTGCCAACAAAGTTATAGGTTTAATTTCTTTGCATTCTTGTTCTCGTTGGTGGATGAGCGGCTGCAGCTTCGATGCATCATTTTGCCCAGAGTCTGCAATGCTGTTAACACAGTACCACTTTCAGGCTTGAGCATCAAGTGCTGTGACGGTTCGTCTGTCAACAACTTTCAACTCAGGAACCACTAGGGCTAAGAAGCTGGTTGAGGTGTCGTTGGAAAGGTCTCGGCAAGGCCAGTTCAAACCTGTATCATTCATCCAGATTGTAAGGCCGGTGCTAGAGATAAGGGGTAATTTTAAAAGTCAGGAACCACTAGGGCTAGGAAGACGGTTGAGGTGTCGCTGTAAAGTTCTCGTTGAGATAAATCAAGCCCACATAGATACACATTGCACGGGCGGTCCAGAGGTAGAGGGCAATGTAAATCTTTGGGACTACTAGGGAGGTGGTTGAGGTGTCTTTGGAAATGTCTCGCCGTAATTTGTCCAATGGAACATCGATAATATATAAATAGGATGCTCGCTTCAGAAGCCTGGGAGTATAGCTTTTATGCACAGTTCTCCTATTTGGATCCGCCTCATTTCTTTTAGTCGGATTGTACAATAGATTGATGAGTAATATTAGTTTCGGAAGAGAAGTTTGATAGTGGCTGTTATAAAGGTTAACCCTGTTACATGTGTAACGGAGGCATGTAGTCAGTATGTGAGAAAATGTATTCGGTTCTATTTGGCATTCGCATAATTCAGCCTGTTTAATACCTAAATTATAGAAGTGCTTCTTCAAACTGTTATGTTCAGTGCGAGCTCTGTTTATGAATAGTATATATTTATGTGGTGACCGGATGTTATACACTGAAGTGCCAAAAGTCATGGGATACCTACCTAATAACGCGTAGGGCCCTCTCGAGCACTGCGAAGGGCAGTGACTCGACACGGCAGGGACGCGTTCGATGATATTCCACATGTACTCGATAGAGTTCGTGTTCGGCGATCTAAGGAGCCAACGCTGCCAGAATGTTTCTCAAACAAGTCGCGCACTATTTCAGCCCGGCGACATGGTGCATTGTTATCTTGGAAAATTCCATTGTTCGCAGGGTACACGAAGTCCCTAAAGGGCTGGAGATGGTCAAGAAGCAGCTGAACATAGGAACATAGCACTGACCGGTCAATGTCCGGTTCAAGCGGACCAGAGAACCCAAATCATGCCAGGTAAACACGATCCACATCATGACATTGCCACGTGTTTCCGAGACTATGTGAATCGCCGTCGCCGATGGGCAGCGATTAGTAGCGGCACACGTATCTATCTTCGGCTGCGATTCCCCCATGGAGACCAAATTGCCCTGCAATGAACTATGACACACGTTCCTGGGACGTCCTGTATCGATTCCTGCTGACAGATCACCTACTGTTGCTTGTCTGTTTACCCGCACGAGTCTGCCCAGACGTTGCCGGTCGTGGTCGTTCAGCACCCGTGGACGGCCACTGCGTTGTCCCTGATGGGTCGTAATGCCTCCAGTGCGGTACTCACGGTTCATCCTTGACACTGTGGAGCAAGTAAAGTTTCAATGTCCGGATGACTTCCGGAATCGCATGTCCCATTCGTCTAACACCAACTATCACCCCGCGCTCAAACGCCGATAATTCCCGTCGGGTTGCCATCACCACGGTAGTGACAGTACACAGCGTTTCACTGCACTCGCAGAAGTTCAACTGACCCCACTGCTTCGTAGTTCACTTCCCCTATCCAAAGACTTTTGGCACATCAGTGTAGAACGAATGCTTTGTTGAATTTGCATTCTGAAAGTGCCGGTAATTGGTTTGTGTTTTGTGCAATTGTTATGTCTAGGGATTTCGCCAGAATTTTCAGTTTGGGGGAGTGTAAAGTCAAAATTGGGAGGGTATGAATGGTGAGCATAAAAAATTGGGGGTGCCCACGAGAGGGGGGTTCGAGGAATCACAGGTTCTATCAGATTAGTTTTCCAACCCGACATTAGTTTTCTTTTTCTTACAGTATGGTAAACGTTCTCACCAGATGAGTTTTAGTGAGGTTATGTGGGCTATATTCTTAGTTTGACGGGCTTAAAAGTCCACGGTATTATTAATATTTGCATTAGCTCGGCAATGTGTGTGAAGAATATGTATTTACCGAGCTTTGTATTCAGTTCTACTAATTTTAGAATATCGTAAATTACTGAGAATGATTTTTAGTTCGTTGAAGAGATTACGAGTCAGTTGCCATAGGGTTGTTTTTTCCTGTCGGATTTTGAGTCTAGACTCGAGACTTCTTATTAAGCCCAGTTCTTGTGCATAATAAATAATAATATTATTGTTTCGAAACGGACATGAATGCTCCTTTTCTTTGCTTGTGCTAGATGGCAGCACGCATCCCTTCATTGAACTTGCTGCCATCGGAAAAAGGGACCCGATCAGTTCGGCGCCTCCGTTTCGGCGCTACCGGTTCGGCGCAGTAACGTTTCGAACCAAAGAATCACACCGGGGAAACTATTGTATTAAAGAGGTATTAAAAACTTGGTCCATAAGATGCGACAGAAGAACGGATCAAGGGGCTGTTTTCATGGAAGAGATGCAATGAGACGTTTATATTTTAGTAAGCACTTGAAAAACATAATATTTTTTTTTCAATTATTTTAATTATGAAGTGTTTTTTCTCCCAGAAAATGAATTGATTTATTTATTTACAACATAAAACAGATGGGAACGTCATGTTAAACTGCAAGGTTCGAGGTAGAGGTTCAAGTCGAGGCGAAGTCGAGGTTGAAGACTAATTTCAGGTCGAGGTTAAACTACCATTTTAACTAAGTTTTCTATTTATAATACGAATAGAACCTCCAAATCTTTAGCACCCTTGTACAGGAGAGAAACACCCTGTCCTCTTGTGGCCTTAGGCATCTTTAGCTCAGACCGTGAAAACTTAAATAATGCTTCAAAACTTTGTCAGAAGCAGTCCCAAAAAATGACTTTATTGACAATTTTTTTTTAACCTCGAATAGTTACTACTTAGCACATCTTATGCATTTCTTGTTTAGGTTCAGCAAAAGTAAAGGTTCTTACGTTAAAAATGTACAAAAACTTTATATTTACATTAGAAAAGTAATTAATCTTATTAGCACCCTTGTACATGACAGACAAGTTCCATCCACTTAAGTCCTTTAGGCATCTTTGGCTCAGACCGTGCAAACTTAAATAATGCTTCAAAACTTTGTCAGAAGCAGTTAGAAGCAGAGTACAAGAAATCATGTTTTAAGTAATTCATTGATCATCAAATATCGTCAGGGTACCTTAAAAGTGAAAGGTACATCAGTATGTCACAAGGTATGTTAATAATTTCCGTTTTCCTCACTTTGGCGTAGAGATGTGTAGTTCGCGAACGAACTGGTCTCAACGAACTGGTCTTTTTACTGACCAGTTCGAACTAGTTCAGAGGATTGACAGATTGTAGTTCGCAAGCGAACTAAATGCGCGTGCATCTCACATATATAACTAGAAAAGCAGCAACCAAAGAGAAAAGGAAAAATATAAAACAGAGAGAGAAAGTTTAGTTCGCGTAGTGAACTAAATGCGTGCGCATATGAGATTTAGTTTTACTGACGAAAAGGACATTTACGCAGTTCACCACCCGCCCCGGTGGTACACAAATCGCGGGAAAGTTCAAGTTCAACCGCGTTCGCTTTTGTGATGTTTCTCAAGCAGATGCTTTACTCCGTTTCTCTATCTCTCTCTCTGACTAGAATGGTGGGTGCATTAATGCATCTCTTTCATGGCCCTCGTGCTGCTTTGAAGGGAGTGGGCACAGAGGGAGGGAGGTATTGTAATAACACTTCCGCCCGGGGACATCTCTTTCATTCTGATTTACCGTTATTCGAACTAAAGTAGCAGTTCGCGAACTAGAAACGGACTACCACGTGATCAGAAAAGCCCTTCTGCTGCAATAGGGAGACCATCTCAGTCGCGAACTATTGAACTAAACGAACTGGTCCTTTGAACTGCTCTTTCGAGCGAAATAGTTCACTGCGAACTAGTCTTTGAAACGAACTGAATTGCCCATCCCTACTTTGGCGCCGAAACGTAGCCTGCGCCAAAATGGTGGCACCCAAACGGCGGTGCCGAAACGTAGCGGACCCTCGGAAAAGGACATTTGGCCATTTTCCGTTAAATTCTGCTATGCGAGATAAATTTGAAGGACATGGAGGGAAAAACAATGCTAACCCTCATTTTAAAGAAATGAGTTGTGTACAGAAATACAATGATAACACTCATTTGAGTTGAACTGTGGAAAGAGTTCAAGTTGAAAGCAGCAGATGGCAGCACATTGCCAATTTGTTTATGGGAAGCCGCCTATGCCAGCAAGGCAGAATGAATTTTCCTAACGTAATATCTCAATTCGTGTTCATTGTGGGTTACCATTCTTTTCCCCTCATGTCCTTCATTTGAGTAGTAACTGTCAGGATAAGGTGTTAAAGGACATGTAATTTTGTATAGTTGATTTATTTGTGGTTGGCAACTTTGATCATATTCATCTTTGAGCTGATTTAAAAGATTATGCCAGACTGTACGATATCTTTACGATGAATCACATGGAAAAACCCGTTTATGTCGTGGATTCCACGCCATCGTACACCTTAATTTTAGTTCCTGTTATTTCCGATTTCTACATTCAATTGTTTATTAATATTCTTCTCTGTATAATGGAGGTTTGTGAGTTCGGAAGTCAAAAGTCAATTCCCGAATTATAGGACTTTCGAAATTCCGATATTCTAACATTGTGGAATTTGAACCACGCTTAGCGCAGAGAGAGAGAGAAAGTTCGAAAAACACACCGACTTGTGGTAATTACAGAAATGTTGCATTCCAAAATTCATGAAATTCCGCCTTCTGCAATTCCAACTTTGCAGCATTTTAATTTTCTGGACTTTTGAGAATTCCGAAGTTCCAAAAACACAAACACACATAAAGGAATAGGATATAAATTCAGTTTCAATTTGGCAATATTTCTGGTATTACGAATACGTTTAATTGTAACTGGAAAAGGCTAAAATTGCCAAAATATGAGAAGAATTAAAGAGAATTAATTAATTAAATAAATGTTTTTTTTGCAGTTGAGATAAGTTAATTTCATGTTGAGATTAAGAAGGCGAAATGAAATAAAACCTTCTTTCCCCATGTTTATGGTAAACAAATTCAACATTATGTGGCAAGACCGGATCTTTCCCGCGGGCCGTAGGTTGGGAATCATTGCCTTAGACTTTAAACAACCTTGGATGCCACTGCAACCCATAAATGGTAATGAAATTAATAACTATGATAAATTTCTTTCTGAGCCTGCACAAGATAAACCGATTGTGATTTGCCATAGTTTAAGTATCTATCATAAGGAGGAAATTCTTAGTAATCTGGTCTATATGTGTGAGATTGTGTCGAACAATTAAATTTAATATATTCCAATAAATAACGTAAAGAAAGTAGGCCAATACTTTTCGAAGAAAGAACTCCATGAAAATACGAAATGCTGTTTGATATCAGTTGAAGAAGCTTAATTTTATGAAAATGAATTTTCTAATTAGACTCTGCATATTCAAAATGTAGCCATACTTTTTTTAACGTCTTTTTAATTATTATATTGCGACATCTCTTGGAAATACTTCAAGACATATTGTACGTCACATAGATATAAGTGACACAACTCAGAATTTAGTTACTTTGAGTTAATACTGGGAAAATAGACAGGCTACAACACTTTCACTCTATAAGTTTGATATTTATACCTTGAAATATCACCACTGCAGAAGGGGAAATTCGTAATTATTACGATAGTGGTGAATTTACCGGTCGTTTCGTAGTTCGTATTTGGATAGCAGCATGAAATTTTGCATACACTATCTCCAGCTTGACATTGTTTAAAAACCTATCGAGACACAACTTATAGGTCCCACCCTTTCACCGAGTGGGAGGGAGCTATGGCCACCAAGAAAAAAATCATTTTAACGGTCCCTTTCAAATAATGGTACATATTATGCAAAATGTTTCAGATCTATTGAGTAAATCTTAAAAATTATCATTGAAAAAATGTTTTGTTTCTGGTATTAGGTCCCTTTGTGATGAAGCTAACACAAAGGGATTTCTTTATTATCCCCCTAATACCTTCAATCTGTCTGTCTGTGCGTGCCCAAAAATAAATCTCTGGAATCAGAAGGTGTAGAGAGGTGGTTGAGGTGTCGTTGGAAAGGTACTCGAGGGACTGTGTTGATTTGTATATTATGACAGTGTTGCCAACTCGTTTCTAAAATTTATTTTTTCAGTTAGTTTCCATAGCCATAGGAGCACCAAATTTAGCGTAAATATTATTTGATACAGTAGAAAAAACACTGTGGTCGTTCCTCTCCCTAAGTACTTCAGTTGTAAGGGTTGCCAACCCATTTCATAAAACATAACGTTATTGTGTCTAAGATGCTATCAACGGACTTCTTCGGATCCTTTGCCATTGTTAATAGTTTCGTAGCTCTGATGATGCAATTACCCGTTAGGCTACAAAAGTGAATTTTCATAAATAAAAATATTCCAATATGGTTCACGCTAAAGTATGTACTGATTTGTATGGAATATAACTCATTTGATAATGTGAAGAGCAACAAAATTTTGAGATTAAAAATTCATTTGCATACCTAAATAGTCATTTTAAGATATTGAGGCACTTTGAAGTTGATGTAGGAGTCCCGGAAATCCAAAATGGCGCCCAAAATAAAAAAAAGATATTTATTGATCATAGTATTTGAGTGATTTCAGATTATAAGTGTATTTTATGGTACTGAACGGAAATTAAGATCCTTCCATTATTAACCACTGTTAACTAACGGTAAAACGTGAACTTTTAAGCTACTACGGAAGGACCCTTTCAATCTAAGATGGCGGCCATTTATTCTATTATTTTTTTATTTATTACTAGACTTGATTAACTTTCTTGTCCACATACTTTCAGCTGAATCTCAATTTCAGATCAAGGATATTTACCAATTCTAATTTAATTCCAGGGCTCTAAATCCAAGATGGCGTCCATTAATCCAAATGTCTTTATGGTTAGATTTAGTTGTCTTCAAATGCTGAGCTCCTCAACATGAATTTCAGGTCATTGAAATATACTCACCAGCTTTAATTTACGCAAGCGTCTTTGAAATCCAAGATGAGTCTTTATTAATGACCACACTTGAAGTGTTGTGGGTTAATGAAACTAAAATGAATCTGGATATTCGGACATCCAGTATTCGTACCATGTACCGCATGCGTTAACCCTCAGCAGAAGCAGGAGCGAGTTGACATCTGCAGTTCCCTGCTCACTCGTCACAGACGTGAGCCATTTCTGGACAGAATGGTGACAGCGAATGAAAAGTGGGTCCTCTAC
>JAGDQP010035154.1:0-19732 GCA_022664845.1 Lepisma saccharinum
TTTCGGTGTTGACCCAGCATCGTGAGGACAATTGGGGAGCTTATGTGAATAAAAGACAGTGGCGATCACAGTGAGAGCTTCGGCTCTCCTCTCCCAACCCGTCTCGTCAGCGTGGGAGTAGTAGACCAACTCCTCCCTTCAAGGAGAGGCCTCATCCACTAGTGGATTGAATATGCTGTGATTATATATAGAGATATATATTAGTGATTAGTGAATCTAATGATTATTAAACTTAATAATAGTATCAACATGTTTCTGAAGTCTTCTATTTTGAGAGCATTTTTTATCATTCCAGACAAACTTGAAACCGTGAACCCATTTAAAGCTAAAGAACATGGCTTGAACTGCAAATGTGACCGTAGCTGCATTCAGAGTGACGATAAATTCATAGGAGGTGCAACGTGAGTACATATTAAACGTAGTTTATCACAAGAATTCGATTTAGTTCAGTCAATATTTGTTGATTTTGTAAATTATCAATTTTATTTGTAGTTAGATACATTGTTCAATATAATAAACATGTGCAGAGTAAAAGAAAGAATGGGGGTGTCCATTTAAAGAATGCGTTTGCACTCGTAACAAATCCTACGTAGTGATATCTTACAGCTAGAAAGGTTGCAGTCTATAAACGCAAATCATCCACGAGTTTATATGTTTTAGAATATTAGTTACAGGCGAGTAAATGGGAAATTGTTTTACGAGACATCTCTTACTCCTCTGCATCCTTAACGTTTTAACACTCAACAAGAAATTATAGTTTTATTCTATTAGTAGAAATGTTAGTCTGAGTTACACGGCTAAATAAAACAACAATGTAATTATAAAAATTCCTTATTTAATGATCATCTTTTTTATTTTATTTCCTGTGTATTGAAAAAAAATATACAAAAATAGATAATCGCAAATAACTTTGGCATTACCAATCAGATATTCGAATTAACAAAAAAAAATAATTATAATAAATGTTTCCTTTCTAAGAAGCAACATTTAGACAAAAGGGAACTCAGAAATGTTTCATTTATCCAAGCATTTAACATATTCATTGAACACATTAAATTGGTGTGCCAAATCTTTCATAATTAATTTCGCACTTTCGTCTTCCTTTCGGTAAAGTCAGATTACGCTACTTGTTCTGTCAATTCTGCAAAAAGGAATCAAAAATGCCTTATTTATCCACAAATGTGAGACATGCTTTCAACACACTAAGTTGTTGGCTTCATCACACAATTACCTTCTTCTTATTTTAATAGGAGGAAAGGTTACATTTCTTCTTATGCACAAGTTTATAATTTGTCCCATCGGGTCTATGAAACCAGACACATCTTTAGGATAAAGGAACACAGAATGGTCTCAATTCTTAATGCTTTCAGCTCACAAATTCCTTAATCACTCTTAACAAAATGGTCTGTTAGATTTTACACATTTTTTATCGTGCGTTCCTGTCATTCTTCAAAGGACACTTACTACACTTCCCTTTTCTCTCAAGCTTCTCATTTTCCACACCAGGCAGCCTGCGTTTACTTCCCGCTCCCTCCAGATTTTTCTGACTTCTTGCTTGCCATTCTGTGTGAAACTTTGCCACAATAATGCGGGTTTCAAGATGAGACCTCATTAAATCCAGAATCATTTCTCTAGTAAAGCGTAACTCTTTATTCCATGTCTGTTCTGGAAATTTTCGGTATATAATACAGCTGTTTATTGTGCTTCACGAAAGAGAAAATTATGGCCAAAGACCACCGATTATTTTTATATTGTAAGGGCATATCTTAAAAGTTTCCAAAGGGTACGTTTCTACAAATTTGACTAAGGTATACGGAAAAACAATATACGTTATTGGAAATACCACGCCTCTCTTACAGTGTAGGTTTTAAGAAAAATTACTAGTGAAACCTCGAAAAATAAACTACTCTGTAACACTTAAAACTAAATAAAGTTAAATTATTGAAGAAATCAAGACAGTAAATATTTGATTGAATGTTGCCAACATGAACCAACAAATTAAAGTAGGCGTCTCACAGGCACGCATTTCCTCTTAAGGGTTAATGATGTTTTGGCAGTGTCTACCACGGGATAATAGCTCTACGAGACGTGAACAAGATTCAAGAGTAAGGAACAATCATATAGTTTCAAACACTAAAACGAAAACTGTTGTTGTTTTGATATCTATTATCCATGGGATTTGAAAAATAAAAACAATTTGGTATATGTATTTCACAAATAGAAACTCTGTCAATTATTTAGTTAAATAAGAATGTATTATATTAATTTCTATTAGTGAGTGTAAAGTGGAACACTGAAAAAGAAAAATTGAAAAACTAAACATGATTCTTAAAAATTCTTTTTTGTTTATAAATAACTCTCGAAATTGGATATGCATTTAGAGTATAGAATAAGGCATAGTAGTACAAAGAGATGGAGATGGATCAGTTGTAATATTTAAAGTTTATCCCGATTTCATTTATTTACAAAAATAGTTTTGTGTTTAAATCGTTCATGATTTGGGTTCCTTTCTCATGAAAACAGCAAAGTATATTTTACATAAGAATTATTCTTAGGTTCCTACCCAAAAGTCAAGAAGTACACAGAAGTGCTTATAATAAAATTGTTCATGAAATTGTAGAAATTTAAATGCTGGTCATTTAAGCATTCTAAATCACCAACAATTTTGTTAAATTCCAGTTACTGAAATAGCATTAGAAAACATTTAATTTATTTTAAAATTATAGTGATTTTCCAATACATTTTGTTCCATTTTTCTATCTGTCTTCTTTACATTTTACCTTTCCCTTGGTTCATCATTTCTTGCCTGCTCAATTACACTGTACCATTCATATGTTGAAAACAATATCAATAATATTATAACCATAGTATTTGATTCAGTAAGTTCAAGAATTGTGGAAGACCGAAAACTCTTTTTAAAATACGTGTAAGTTGATTAGTTTGAGAGCATCATCGTTGATGCGGATTGAATTGTTATATACTCTTTAAAACTAAAACTTCTTTGAGAATCCACGTGTCTATCAAGCCAACAATTGCAACTATACTGGCAATCGGGATAGTATCGACCTCTATCTTCCGTTTTGCCTGCCTACGAAGAAGAAGGGAAAGCCCCCGAATTGGATGCTTAGCTAAACGTCATAGACACTGTTGCCACATAGTATTTCCTCACTGTGCTACGTTGTTACTGTACGAGTTTTCTTCGGTCCAGACCACTGTCAAAGAAGATTTTTTTCTTCTCCGCTGGCGTTGTGATTAACATATGGTGTGTGATTGTGTTTGTGTAAGTCATAAGAAATAACTATGCGTATAAATATTTTAAAACAGCATCCAAACGTAAATAACGTGTATAAATTTTGTTTAGTTTGCTACGATTTTTCTATGCCCCAAATAAACAGAATAAGTGATGAAACTGGTTTAAAATTCTACAAGCGAAGTTTAATTTAAATCAAATTTTCATTAATTCCGGTCAAATCTTTCAAACTAAATGTGAGCAAATAAGTTATTGATTTTTACTGTATCATGACGTGCAACTTGAAAATGTTTAAATACCATTCATATGTAGAGAGAAAATAATAATAATCATTCCCTCTTCTAGTAAAACGAAAGGGCAAAGTTTCATATTGTAATGGGCCAACATTTTATTCTTTTAACATGATAAACATAATGGGGTTGCCTATAAAATATATGAAGAAAAAATAGCGCCCGAGGTAAAAAACAGGTATATACCCGTTTTTCTGGGAAGTGTTCGTAGAATATTCCTCCTTCAGAAATTCTGCCAATCTTCCCTCCAAATTGTTGAGCCCTTCTCTCCAACTTTTCCTATAGAAACCTTCAAAACTCCCCCGCTTCCCCCACACGATTATAGCTTTACACCATCGGAAACTGCTGGTTTAAAATTCGGAGATCTGTTTGATGTTCCCAATAGCATTTCTCAGTTTCACCAACCGAACGGCTGTAGCACAATTGGTATAGTGTTGCCTTACCAATTGGAAGGTTCTGGGAACAATTCTAGAGGCCGCACATCCTGACAGTTTTCCATGGTTTTTCCTCAACACACCAGTTCATTGCCGAGATGGTACCTTCAAATTAGGCCTTGTCCTATGTCCTTCTGATATCCTCTATTCTTTCCTATTCGCCCTGAGCCAAACCTGCAAAAAAACGTAAATGACTTCAAATTCTCCCTCAGTTTCACCAGTCGAATGCTGAATCATACTTTCAATTCGATCTAGAGCTAATACTCGCTCCAAAAGGGGACAATGTATTCAAGTGTAAGTGTTCTGGTATATACGGTCAACAGTCATCACATTTCTGACCTATAGAATACATCAATAAACAGAAATTCAGATAAAATGAGCAGATAAAACAAGAGCGCACATGAGGAGTATTATATTTTCTCAGTCAAAATTCGACAGGTCTTATCGAGATCTAAAATATGTTCTCCTTTTTTTCATAATGGTTTGAGCGTCAACCGAAGAAAGAATATTCAGGCATAAATTTATTTATAAGTTGCGTTTTATTAAAAACAAATATATGTTTACAGTGAAACATAGTACCAGTTTTAGTTTAATTTCCGGGTGTTGAGCCGTTTTAACTTACTTACAATGACATTTCTTAAGAGGCAATAACTTATGATTTAAGTTATTATAACTAAGCTATTATTAATTAGTTTATCACTGATTAACGCCCAAGAGCACTAAAGTGAAGCAAATATAATTTGTACTTCAAATGCCCATACTAAGTTAAAATATATCGCACTTTTTAAGGTTATTCTGGACTTCTATTATCTTTATCAGGCCACAGCCCACAAATTTCGGATTTCCTTGCAAACTAATAACAACTAATAATAACTAATAACACAATGCATCTTGTCTGGAAAACACGATTGAAAGAAATAATAATTTTTCCACAATCACAAACAGCAGATGATAGATAGACACACACAGAGGGAGAGAGACATAGACAGAGAGAGAGACAGAAACAGAAACAGAGAGACAGAAAAAAGAGCGAGGGGAGGAAATTTGTCAACGCCGTAAGCGCCTGTCCATTCTCTCTGCCAGCTAAGCCTTAGTTCCTTTCCTCTGCCGTTTCTATCCGTATCTATTCTTTCATAAATAAAAATATAATATAAATAAAGGAAACGTCCTACTTGTACTGTTTTTCGCCTCATCTAATTTAAATCTCTTACGTATATGAATGACGTATCCAGGCAGTCCACAAGTACTGTTTTGTATCATGTGTCCATTATTTCTTTCACCGCGCTAGCTCGTAGGTGGAACGAATAGTAGTAATAATTTCGAAATTTTGACTTATGGAATGGACGGTCATATATAGATGAGATGCACGTGACTGAAGGAAGAAATCGACGGCGGGTAAAATTCCAGGGAAAGGGATGTGGTTCATAAAGGTCAATACACTGTAGATCCGCTATCCAGAACGGTCATCATTGAACAGCGGGATTTAAGAGGATGAGGGGTTTGGCAACGACGGCCTACAAAATAAGCGTTCAACTTAATATGGGTTTTTACATATTTCTAGGAATACCGTAGTTTAATGTGGTTCCTTCGAGAAAATGACACAATTGCCCCCTCAACATATTTTGTTGAATTATGAAGGTTCTTAAGTGAAAACCATGCCTGTTACTTTCTGTTTAGAAATAAGCATTATCTTAATGGAAAAGTCCATAAGAAAGTAGTTACAATGTCTAAAAAACATCCTTTATTTCTAACAAAAAATACGTCATGGTGCCTTCAGTTATTTACCTTTCCTATGTCATGTATTATGTTCACGGGTCTATTGAGTTATTTATTCGAAGAAATCACATAAAACCATGATCTTCGTAGTAATGTTTGAAACCATGATGTTTGAAACCTTTGTTAAATTGAACGCTTATTTTTGAAGGGAGGAGTAGCCAATTCCCTCTCCCTCTTAAGTATGTTGGATTGCATTCACTTTCAAAAGTAGTTGCTTTCTGATACAAAGTGTATTACAAATGGATGGTGCTCTGCATGAAACTTTCTCATTTACATTATAATATCTTCAATTGCTTCAGGATTATTCGAACTACCTCTACATTCTGATGATCAGTTTTAGTGGTTCCTTTGCTTACAACCCTCCGTGCTCTAGTAGTCAAACTTTCAGTGAAAATATATTTCTCTACATATTGCGACGTGGCTACTGAAGGGGAACCTGTAATTCTTGTAAATACTAAATTGTCAGTCATTTAACATAGGATAACACATGAAACACCGACCGAGAGCATTAGTACTATTATGTGCCTGTTTTAGATAATATATTGATAAATGTAGTCTTCAGGTTTTCATTATCCCAAAACAACTTTATTTTTTCACTCCGTCTCAATTATTCAATTGCACTTCTTGCGAAAGCGTCATAAGCCGTTCTATTCAATGTTGTCCTTACTATTCATAAGATATTCTTTCTTTCTCGTTGAGTACGATGTTTCTTCTCATAACTCCAAGGATATCTGATTATCCGGCTTATTTGTCTGTTTCCTTCAACCACGTTTTTAATTATATTCCTCAGTCTATAACGCCTGCGCTTATCAGTTTCTTTGCCTTGCCTTTACTGTCTCTTTGTGTTATTCTATTCCCGCATAACCTCTGCAACGTATTCTCTTTGCGTATCAGTTGTGTTTAAATGTTTATTTTATTCACTCCGCTATTAAAATTTTGAAAACTAACCGATTAATTTATGTATTTGCATTACATGGTTAATACACTGAATTATAATATTTCTCACGTACTACATTTAATTGTTATATCTCGATTAAGTGTCCTATTCGACTATTCTATTCGTAGCAGGTTCATTTGCTAAATTACCATTTGATTATTTTTCTTTACAGCTTTCCTTGTCTCATGTTGTTCTGAGATTGTATCTTGTCTCTTTTAATAGTTTTTTCAGTGATAATAAAACATCAGTGAAGAGAACAATATCGTATTGAAATTTGCTATTATTGATAAGTTTTTCATTGTCCTGGAGTGTTACACTGTCTGAATCATAGGAATCCCTAAGGAATCCCTGATTTAGAGTGTACATGTGCTGGTGGTACAAACTGAATTGCACAACACTTGGAGGTGATAGTAATAATTCAATAACACTACGGACGTCTGGTTCACAACGCAAAATCAATTTCAATAAGGATAACACACATCGTAGTCAATGAAATTAAATAATATGAAATTAGGTTGGATGGAATAATATTTTCAAGATTATCATATAACTATACAATTAAGAATAGGAGTAAACTAATCTGGAGAAGACTACAATTGTTCCTATCGAAAAGTGAGATAATACGAATGAATAAGTTTATTGTTCAATGATAAGTAAGTGATTCACAAATTATGTCTTAAAGTTTGAAGAATGCTTTTGTCTGATTATGATAATCTGAAGTTGTCTGTCTTACCTAACTTTGTATTACAACATCATCTGCTCACAAATGTAAATTTTATGTGACTACGTACTAATAGAAGTATCAGGTCTCTATGTGATTGCATACAAGGCTGTCCATATACTTGGAACAAATTGTGTTCCTGATAGAATATGCATTGATGTAGTCGAAACAAAAATATACAACGTGAATATTTGATGACGTAAAATGATTCGTGCCATTAGCGTGCCTCATGTAACATCGGCTAGTTTTCGCTAGATCCGATACGTGATTCTCTGCCACATATGCATGCTGAGTGGAATGGAGGCCTGTCAACTACATTGAACAGAAGTCATATTGTGCTGTCTGTTCTCAGCTCCAGCGCAATCTATATGCGTTCGATCTACTATGGTATGATATAACTAGCAGCCTACGAGTAGGTTACAACCAGCCTAGTGAATTGAAGCAAGTGATGCTCATAAACGGCTAAGCTTCAGCTAGTCTATGACTAATGCAAAAGCAATCAATGGCGTGAGTAATCGTCGAGAAGCGGAGTTAAAAAAACCCTTGAAGGGAGATCAGTGGCCCATAAGGCCAATATTTGTTATTTGATTATTTAGCACTGATTTGGTGACGTGAAAAGTAAACACAACTGAACACTGAACTGAGAAAACAAGTTGAGCAATGCATTAAGCTATGATATTCCTAAAGGCTAAGCCAGATTTAGGATTGAATATAACATCCATTGTATATTTTGTCAGAAGTAAACTATGGATTAACTGAATTACGATCTTTCGTTGTTCTTTTATTGATTTGATTCGTTTGCTTGTCAGTGTTCAAGGAATATATATGAGCTAGACATTGACAATTCGGAGCTCTTTTGTGCTTCCTACATTGCACGAAGAATTTCAAGGTGAAGATTTCATCCATGACCACAACAAAACACTAATTCAAAAACAGGATACAATCTGGAAATTTCTTAAGAAGGTAGTTTAGAAAATGGACTGTCATCACTGTAAACAGACTGATTATACGACCCGGGAAACGTATAGTCCATTCGAGAATATTCGACTTCAGACAAATTCATTCTAAAGCTTATGGTAGGTCAATCGTGTATTAAAGTGTAATGCTATCAAGTTCAAATAGGATTGCTATTTGTTTGGTAAATCATCACTAATTTGTATGTCTGATAAGTGTCAGTTATATTATTTATTGGGAGAACAGGGAAAGAACGGGGAGGTCCAAGAAAGTTGGTTTTTAGGAACATGTGCTTTAAAGTCTAACTTATCCCTTTGCTGCCGTCTATTTTATATTCTAAAACGGATTATTTTTTGTATTATTTAAGCTTTAGTATTAACCATTTCTTAACAGTTAGCGTCCTACGTGTGCAAATTCGTTTTCAATGAACGGATATACCCCTTTTTCCCTAAGCATTGTCAAAACATAATATTTCTAATTCTCTGATATTTAATAGCAGCTGAAACGTTACTGTTTCCGATAAGAAATGATCTAAGAACAGTATTTGTTTCACTTTTGTATGTCGATACTGCTTCCCTTACCACCATATCTGACGCTCAAAAATTTATCTCGTTTACTGAAGGTAGAGAGATTCTAAAAAATAAGAGTATATTATTAATGTAGGACATACAACGTACTTTGACCGATATACTAAATGTAGTATGTGTTTTTATCGTTCTCTGGAACACCTACACAACTCATGTAAAAGCTGCGAGGAGGTGGAGGGAGTTTGTTTAGTGTTAGTGTAAGTGATAAGACCAAATAAGGTGTTTTATATGGTTCTGATTCTCTACATAAAATTGGTTCGAACACTTTGTTGCAGTAACGGCAAGGCACTGTCACCGGGAAGTTATTGTAGTTTCAATTTTGTACTGAAACTGGGAAAGAAACGTCGGCGAATGAGAGTCCTTCGTGGATTGTTGGATATTGCAGGTATTTATGTTAATGTCAGAGATAGTAATAATATTTTCCCTTTGACAGTAGGATGCTGTTTTATTGATTTTTGTTATTAAATAACGTTTGTGCGTTATTATATCTAGCCTTAGAATTAACAATAATATCAAATGAATTATTAATATAAATACAATTACTATGAAGTTCCTTTACGGTAGAATGAACAATTATTTCCACGAAGGGACCTAGTAGTCCTTTATAATGATTCATCTCGAATTGAGGCGGATGCGCGATCAAAATCTATGTGTTTCGTTAAAAGATTGCAAATAGATTTTTGTTTGCGAATACACCTCAATTGTTGACAACGTTATATTTTGCTGAAGTATGCTTCAACCATTTAGTTCTGATATATATATTTAACTCTTGCATTTTTATACATTTTTGGATTTGTTCCAAACATTTATTATATTTATATAATATTCAGTATCAATAACACGTTTTTACTTTGTTTAATCTATTGCTTATCTTCGGCAAAGGTATATTTAGATTTGTGATTCATGTTCGTTCATTTCTTTTCTATTAATTTCAATCTTGTGAATGGCATTCAATTGATCTTAAAACATTGCTTATTTCTCTCCATTTTTTCCATATCCTATTTACAATTTCAAAGTAATTTTCTATATCGTTAGTTTCATCTGTATTCTTAGTATCATCTGATTCTGTTGAACAGGGATTTTCTCCTCCATAACTTCATCAATGTTATTTGCATTCCCATAAATTTATTCCCGAAATTCTTCGAAGGTTTTTGTAGCTTTCCGGGAAAATTAATATGTTCCTTTCTTTAACATTTTGAAAGAGATAAATTGAAGTTATTTTCAACACGCGAAAAAATAATGTTTCACCTTTTGTGATTCATTATTGTCTCAATATTGCCTTTCATACCTAAACCTTTTAAACTGCATTCCTCGCAAGTTGATTCATTATCATACCCATAACAGCATGTATACCTAACTTTCAAATTAATATCAATATAACCAGCCAAGGAAAACCATCGTTTATTTAATTTCACCTGTTTCATCTCGTAGTTTCGATCTTCCGTTCGGCTCAGTTTTCTTGCACCTTAATAACAAGACTTCAATCACTTTCTTACTGTTGTATAGTTGCATTCTTCGGCTTCTTCCTTGTCTTCAACGGCTTGTATCACCACTTTTTCATTTAATCTTTTTCTCGCTTTTTTATGTTTTCTATCCCACGCTTTCAGAAGGTCACTACTGCCTACTGTAGTGCTTGTTTGTATTAGAACGTTTGCTAATTTATTTCTTCTAATCTTCTGTTTAGTGTTCTATATGTTAATAGGGTATTTTACCGAAAATTCTATTTCCCTATCTTGTTTCCATGATTAATCTATTACATTTAGCCCAGTCAAATTAGATAAAAAAATGTTAATCGAAGGAAAAAATCCCGGAGTTTTGAAATTTTACCTAATTGTTCTTTGGTACCTACAGTACAACATACTAAAAATGCAGGAGGGGGTGAGCGGGGGGTGGGAGTGCTGTTCAAAAGTGGCTTTTCTACGTTTTTGGATATATACCCGTAACTAACAATCCTAGCGAAATTTAACATGTTTATAAAATTAAAGTAGCAAAGATTTCCTACAAGAAAAGACCTCTTTAATTTTGCCGTATAATTAATATTTTAAAAGTTACAGAGTGGACAAAATATTCGTATGTAAAAAAATATAATTTAGGATATATCATTACATTTAAAGTATTTTACGTGTACTTCTGTAACTTTATGTTAATAACCGACCATGTCATGCATTAGGAAAATTCAAATAGGATACATGTTGGTACTATAGTAATATAAATAATATCGTGATAGTTTTGTATTGCCGTGTCACGAAATAACCTCCCCAGGGAGAAGCTGCCTGTTGTTCGAACGTGTTTGCTAAAAGTCATGCCCGTCAGCGAGTAAAATGGTGCAAGGCAGAAACAAACGTGTTGGCCAGAAGAAAGAATGGAGAATTATCGCGATATTACCAATGCCACAATAATAACAACCCTACAATATGAACAATTAACCACTTAACATTCATTTTGTGATTATTTTTTTAACTTAAAAATATTTCTTCAAAGTTCCGGTTCTTCGGGCACATCATCAGCAAGCTCTTTGCCTTCTGGTAGCGCAAATTTCCTCACAATTGCCACAGAATGAAGTATATTTTCTACCAGCCTTATGACATCCGCATTGTACACCACAACCAGCGGTACATTTAAAGAAAAGTTTCTTCAGGATTAAGTCAGGATCTGCAGGGATCTTTATCATTCTCTTCGTCCATGGATTCAGTGGGCGCAGCACCACCTAAGCCGTGCACAGGAAAGACAAAGCACTGATTGTGAAATTGTTTGGGAAAGATGAAAGCCTCAGAACCATTAGAGATGCATTTTATGAGCGTTCATCAACACCAGAGACGGTGTCACAAGCTGGTGAGCAGATGTTTTAGCAATGTATCATGCTAGTCAATAAGTCTTGAACAGTCATAGGTTCTGCGCTTTCTTGAAGTCATCAAAAAAGATGCCCAGCAGCACGCTTACAGAGACTATTTGCAAGTTCAAAACTGTTTGGGTAATTAGCTGCCGCCTGGAGAGTGGGCATGGATACAGGGTGTAGATGGAACCGCTGGTTGTGGGGTACGGTGCAGATGTCGTAAGGCAGGTAGAAAATGAACTTCATTCTGTGGCAATTGTGAGGGGAATTGCACCACCAGAAGACGAAGAGTTTGATGGGAATGTGCCCCAAGAACTGAGATGTTGAAGAAATATTTTTTAAAGGTAAAACATTAATTACAAACTGAATGTTAAGTGATATATAGTTCATATTGTAAGGTTGTTATTATTGTGATATATGTAATATCGTGATAGTTCATCTTTCTTTCTTCTGGTCAATACGTGTGTTTCTGCCTAGCACCAGTTTTCTCGCTGACTGGTAGGACCTTTACAAAACTCGTACGGACAACAGGTAGTTTCACCCTGGTGAGGTTATTTCGTTACACGGCAATACAAAACTATCACTAGATTACATTATATGCCGATAATATCAAGTTCCATCCTATTTGAACTTTCCAAATGCATGACACTGTAGGTTATCCACATAAATTTGCAGAATTACACGTAAATTGTTTTAAATGTAATAATAAATCTTAAAAGCTGATTATATAATTTATATACGAATATAGTGTCCACCCTATAACTTTGAAAATATTAATCCTACGACAAAAGTAAAGAATTTTTTTTATAGGAATTCTGCTTTTATAGATAGATTAAATTTCCCTAGGGTTGTTCGTTACGGAGACTTATGAAAAAAATAGAAAGCCGCCTTTAAACAGGCCAACCACCACCTACACATCCCCCACCCTACAGGATTTCTAATATGTTGTACTGTTGGTACCAACGAACAACTAGACCAAATTTCAAAACTCCAGGATTTCCCCCCCTTGATTTGTCTAATTTGACTTTGCTAATTGTTGAAATTTCTCTGCCGGTGAGCCAAATATTTATTTATATTGTTGAATGCAAGACGCACTAATCTAGCGCCACTTATTCATAACTCTGAAAATACCACACTTCGATCAATTTGGCTAAATATTACGCGGTTCAAATTCTTACTGCTAAATGTTACTTAAAAATAAGGGATATAATATTACCGTATTGAATGCAGTTACGTATCTTGATGTAAATGCAACCAAATCTAATAAATAATAAAATTAATGTGTTGGGAAAAAAGTCCGAAAATGGACATTGACCTTAATAAATGGGACAAATTTAGGTTAGGCATTTATTTTACTACCAAAGTTAGAAACACTGATGAGTTTCGGAGATGTATCTTGTTAAAAATAGCAAATTAAGTTTGAATAGGACATTTTTATCCAAAGTTAAGGAAAAGAGTACGCTGTCCCTGCAAATGTCAACTGGAAATGTTGTAGTAGAAGCGAAAGAAAATTTAATGTTTTAAATGTTATAGTATGTGGGTAATATTTTGTTCAGTGGTTTCTAGGCATAAAACTAGTAAATCCACAAAGAATTATGGATTAGCGTTAAAAGTTTAAATAGTTATATGGTGCTTATTTTCTAGATTGCTGACTTTACTTTTAAGGATTCGATTTTGCTGTTTTTTGCTATTAAGAACTTGTTAATTGTAAAGAGCCTCTTCCTAATGTCTAACTTTTAAACACTTTTCGTAAAATATGAAAGGCTAGATTGTTAGCGTTGCCATAAAAATAAAAAATAATAAACCATTAGGTAAATAATAAGCTAGGCACAATTTAAAAGGTAATTTGTTTTAAAACATTTTATTTTTATGCAAAACGTTTGCACATAGCTTTGTGATCTTAGTTAATCTTAAGTCAAACATAATCAACATAAAAATACATTTATTGTCATTGTCAGCTTCGCTTTAGCGAAATTCTATTTCCAATTTTCCGGACGATTGTAACAGGACAGATTGTAGATGGATGAACTTAGATTCTCTAATGAAGATACATTTGCAGTAAACTATATCGATATGAAGAGATGGCAGGGCAACAAAACATTAAAATGTATAAAATTACTTATTTTCCCACATAAGAGAAAATTAATTAAAGTTTTAGTACTTACATAACATTATAATCATATACTAAATAATTTCTTATTCGCATAAATGTATTACCATTATTGAATACCAGTTAACTTCCGTCTTATGAAGGGTTGGCTGTGCAGCGAAAATTGAAGAGTAATATTCTAAAATCTAGCGAGATTTTTTACAACGTAATTAAAATGTTGAAACTTATAGAAACGAAATCCTAGTTCAAATACGATTCTACTATTAAAGTGAATAATAATAATAACAATGTTATTCAAAACGTTCTTGCAATAACTATACTGCTGTTGCTTGTGACCATTACCTGTGGAGGCTTAAGGAGGGGTAGCGGGGCCGAAGACCCGTGTCACTCGCCGACGCGAATAAACTTTTGTTAGCTTTAACTAATGGAGCGCAGCGATGGAGGTTGGTAACGCAATAGCTGGGCCGTTTCAGGACTCTTACTTGTGCGCTTCACTGTAAAGGCTGATAAGCATAACTCTCAGCGATATATGTCGCCATAGTAGAGGTGTTTTTCCCAAAATTCTCGAAAGCACCCCCAAACTTTATTTTGCAGGATCAAAAATTGATAGAATCAGTGCAAAAACTCTCTGAAACCCTCCATTTTTTTCTTTTTACTCACTAAACTGAAAATCCTTGCGGTTTCTCTGATGACTGCAAAATCTGAATAACCTTTTTAAGGAATAGATTAAGGCGAGTGAGCGAGAAGATATATGTCTCGGGAAGTGAACATGTGTGTGGACCTAGTTTTACCGCGTGGTTCGGAATACGGAGAATAAGATATTCTGCCGAACAGTAGCAGTGTGCGCTCACGATTGTGTTCGCGAACGGACCTCAATTAATTACACTTGCCCCGGAGCACAGATTGCCTTATACCGCCTCTGTCCATTACTGGCAGAGTTTTCACTTAACATTCGGAAAATTGTGGGTTCTCACGAGCGGCCGTTCATCACGATTAAGGTCAGTGATTCCGCCAGACCCTCCCTGACACAATGCCTTTAATTCTCAACAACACACCCAACTTTAAAATGTTGCAGTCAAAATCCATTTAAATCTTGCCAAACTCCAGTGAAGCCCTTCCCAGTTTGACTTTACACCCCCCAAATTGAAAGTCCTGTTGGAATCTCTTTTTGGGGTTTTCGCTGGTTTCCTTTGGTCACATCAGGCAAACAGTCCTATGAATATTCCTAGGGCTAATGTCTTGCCATATTCTTCACTTTGTTGGTGTTGTTAACATACTGTATAATATAACGCGAAAGTTGTATTGTGAATTTGCATTTATAATAATTTAAAAGCATCTTTCGTTTAGGCCGAGATAAGGAAAGGCGAGAATGAGGCATAACTTTTTTGTAGATACCATCCCGCCATTTGCTTTGTGAAAATTAAGGAATCCCTGGAAAACCTCTGTCAGGTTGATCGGGCGCGCGGTTCGGACCTACGTACGTACCAATCCTTTGCCGATTCGTAGTCTGTAACGTTATCACCTGGACCAACGGGGCTGCTAACTGTCTTGGGAATTTTTTTAAATAAAGAAATATGTTCTGCAAGGTTATGTATAAATATACAAGAAACAAACGCACACGGCAAATCTAATCTTAGTGTTACATTCGACTTTCGAGTAACTAGAACACTTAAATTTTGAAAGACTATCATCATATTCGTTAAATTCCATATCTCAAAGTACTGAAGTACGTTCAGCTCATTTTCCAAGTGTAAATAAATGAATTCGGAATACTAATATCCATAGGGATTCAGGAAGGATTTTCAGTTTGGTGTGGTACAAAGTTGCGGGGGTGTAAGGGGATTTTGTGTCGCATTCAATAGCTCGTGGCTTCGATCTCAGCGGCAGAGCATCCCAACTGAGTTTTTTCCGGGAATTTCTATATATTAAAAATAAATATGATTATGTTGATTTTGCTACTAACAGTTTTACTATCTTAAAGTTGACACTTTAATGTATACACTGCCTTTGACATTGCAGGTTTCAATTTTAACCCCCACACTTGTCTTCATGATGTTTCGAAAAGCAATTTGGAACTCATTACATGAGTATAGTTTATCAATCACACCTGAGAAATTACCAAGTTCGTAAAATTCCTTTTAATTTCTATGTAACAACACTGCCATATTGTTCCTTGGTGTAATATGTCCTCTATCGAACACTGTATTCCCAATTTCAATAGGGGGAGTTTCTTGCTTGTATTTTTGCAACTTTTCATCTACTTGTCTCTTTAAACGAAGATTTGATTTTTCCCGCGCTTCGTTAATGTCTTCATTTCTAACACAAACGGAACATCTTGTTTCTTCCTTGTTGCAGAGGTAAGTGCTTTCGCTTAATAGTTTATTTTGTTCGTTCTCTGGGTGTACTGCAAAATTTCCATTGGAAGAATCGTCCTGATAATCTGATGTGTCACTAGACGACGCTGTGGTTTATTTCCCTTGTAAGTCTTTCTTCAGATCATCTTCTCTTTCAAGACTAGCGAGTACTTCGGACAGAACAATGGAATCGTTCAGACCATTTCGCATAAGATCTCCAAATAAAGCATCGTATGGACTACGGTTGATGCCTTTGTGTAAGGATATGTTTTTTTCAACTCCACGAAACGTAGACCATTTGACCAAGATGAAATAAGATTATCAGACAGCCATGTGACACGTTTATCACATACATCTTGATTAGTACATTCGACACTGCTTTGAAACTGACAATGAAAAAAACAACAACATAGGAGCCACTTCATTTATAACCTCTGCAGAAAATTATCTTCCATTATCACTTTGAAGTACGCAAGAGACATTGATGATCCAAGAAAGATGAAGGTTATAAGCTGCCTCAGCAGCTCTCAATATTTTCTACGGCAGTGAAAATACAAATTTGTTACATTTTCCTGATAATTAAGTGTAAACTAATAACCACTGTCTGGATCACTTTGCATGTTGATAAGATCTAATTTTGCTCTGTTGTTTCCTCTGTTGAGCTCTTTAATCGGCATTGTCTACTTAACTTCAAATATATGGAAATTACTTCACGTGTTACATAGCAATACTTTTGCTTCATTTTTTTCCAAATATCCTAAATGTTTATGTCCCGTATCAAGGTGAGTTGTATGAATCACACTATAATTCCTCACTATGACAGAAGTACCTTATGACTTTATTATCATTGGGAATTTTCTATCAGTTTCTCAACTCCACCAATAACTAATATCATACATTTTAGTTCGCCGATATTCTAGAGTGCTAAGTTCCACCTGCCTCCTTCTTTTGTTGTTCAGTCTTCACCAGTGGAATATCGGGTCGTATCTGCTTGGAGTACAAATGAAATTGTTCACAGTTGCTGATCTACAGTATGCGGAAAAACAAACAGTAGCAAAATTACAAAAATGCTACGAAACTAAGATAGGTCAATAGAACATGCGGGGTGACTACTGTAGCACGTTACACGTATTTAAGTGCATCAGCAAAGCATGCGTTCACGATATCCACCCTCATGTCGCACGCAATATTCATAACGATCCTACAGATTACTAAACATATTGATGAATATATGTTGCTTCAAGGAAATGCAAAAGGACTGTATATTCTCCTGTAATTCGGGAAGATTTCTAAGCGGATCATGACACCAGAAGAGGTTTATTTCAGCATGTCCCATCATATGTAGGCATCGGAGACCATGATATCCGGTGAGTGCGTTTGTACGGGAATGCAACTCTGACTCTCCACTCCGTGTGAACGAAAATAGTGCTCCACGATAAACATATTCTTCTCCGTTCCGACGACAGCTATCATCACGTAAATTCAAGTCTGCATTACTCTCAACACAACCAAGGATTACCGAAGGTGTCACGACCTTTTCCCGTAACACGCATCCTCATCAGGAATGCGTAATTTCAGTACTGTTTATTTTGCCGCATACTGTAGCAAGATATTCAGTTCCTTTGCTTCTAAATTCTTCTTGTGATACTGTAGATATTGTTCACTTAACATAAACACTAATTGCTAGGAACGGCACAATCTCCTTTCACAGACGTAAACAACAATGGCTACTCTCGGCAAATGAATATCACAACGCATGCTCTAAAGTGGTCGAGAAGAAAATCGTGATACAACATAAGCAATGATAATATAATATCATCAGTTGCATTTCAACTTGGCAACAATAGCGAGCTTAAAAGGAAAGGAAATCGTTTCCTGCTAGCGAAGGGTCATAGTTCAGCGGTAGAGCACTAACTTAAATTTCGGAGAGGACATAGGTTCGATCCCACCAGCCAACCATATTCGCTGAGGTATTCAAGAGCTTTTCTTCAGTCGAACTACACAAATGACCGGATGGCACCTTCAACTTATGTACACCTTCCCCAATTACCCACACTTTCCGGCATGCTTTCCCTGCATTATCCCCGCCTGAGCCACATATTCACAAAGGCCATCAATCAAATGCAAAATTCAAAAAGTTAATGTCTGTTCCCAGATTAGAGTTTAACAGCATCCGATAGACTTCAAAGAAATATATCGGACTCTAGTATAATAAGAATATGAAATTGAAAATATGTAATCAGAAATTAAACACTTTCTCTTTTCGATTGCTTGTAGTTTAATGGCCTTAACAAAACATCTTCTTTTGATCCTTAAATTACGTTCCTTTGACACCCTCGAACGTTTCGAGATATATATTAAATTTAGTCCATAATTTCCGAAAATTAGTTACAGTTCTGACACAGCTGGTCACTGGGAATTCCACTAGATTCTGTCTTCCCTCTTGTTATCCCATCTTCTACTTCTACGCACTACTGCAAACAACAATATCATTTTTCGAATTGATTCAAATGCTTTTTAATTGTCATCGTACATGACACGGAACTCAATGACAACCTTAACATGTCGTTTTCTCCATTGCAGTGTCCATAGGTGGAGTATTTGGATTCTTCATCGGTGCCAGCCTGATGAGCGTGGTGGAGATAATCTACTTTGTTCTCTTTAGACCAATTTTCATCATGGTTGAAAGAAAATGAATCATTTATGTAATGTTTGGACAACAATGAAGTGTAAGCGTCTGCATGGATCTTGCATTTTCAGTTGATCAATATTAAGCAAATTATACAGGAAGCAGAGGTAATCAAGTTGTAGAAACTGAATGAAGATAAGAAAATGATATATATTCCGGGTTGCTGTTGACTTACATTTAGGAGCAGACGTCTGCATACCTCACCGTTGACCAGCCTGTGGAGCATTCATGGATCAACAGTGCCTTCATGGTCTTTCCTGTGTAAAGTCTGCTGGTGGACACATGCGTCATCCTAGTGTCAACGATGTCTTTCTCAGAGCTTTTGTTTATTCTAATGTACCATCGGTACGTGAACCATCTGGTTGGAGCCACCGCGACGATTAGAGACCTGATGGAATGACACTAGTTCCATTGAAAAGTTGTCTTCTATTATGGGATTTCACCTGCGCCGACACTTTCACCATTTCTAATGTTGCGCATTCTTCTTTGAAAGCGGGTGGTTCAGCTACTCTTGAGGCTCCAATAAAAATGATAAATATTCTAATCTATTTGATAAGTTTATTTTTGTTGCGATTGCAATCGAATCAGGGAGGCCTTAATTTTATTAAAGAGCTTGGTCGGCGAAAGAGATCGTTTCTGGTTATACACGCGCGACCACCTTCATAATGCAGAGTCTCAGTATTGCAGTTTAGCAAGGGAATGTATCATCTATTCTTTGTATGTTACCTCCTGGGAAGGCATTAGATGAGCGTTTTCTCCTTTAATTTTTGCAACACTTCAGAAACATTAAATGCAGT
>JAGDQP010035155.1:0-19732 GCA_022664845.1 Lepisma saccharinum
TCCACTACTAGACGAGGCCTCTCCCCGGAGGGAGGAGATTGGTCTACTGATCTCACGCTGACCAGACGGGTTGGGAGAGAACTCTCACTGTGATCACCACTATCTTTATTCATAGCAGCTGCATCACAATGCTAGGTGGGCACCGTTCCAGACCCACACACCTTGGAAAAAATCCTTGGCAGTATATATATATACCAGGTATATATAAAATATTTTAAAGATCTGTCTGGACAAATTACTCTTTATTCAATGCGCTATCTTGTATTCTTGATGATTTCCGTAAGAGATAAGAAAAGCTCACGACCTGTTTGTTTTTCATATCACGCATCCTCTGCGAGTACAGCAATCGGTTTCGAAAGAAGCTCAAACTTCCTTTAATAAAGGAAACTCGGTCGGGGAATTCTGACATTTGCTATGGCAAAATAGTGTGGTAGGAAAGGGGCATTGCAGTGACGTGGCATCACACCTTGCCTCACATTCTGGTCATAGTTTAGTTGGTAGAGCGTAGACAAACATCGGATGGTGCTGGAAAGGATCCCAGTGACCGCCTACACTGACAGGGTTTTCCCGTCATACCAAGTACAGTCAATGTCCGTATGGTACTTACTAACCAAGTCCTGACCGACTACCTTCCAACATCCTTTTCGCTGTCCTATCTCGGTCTGAGCCTGAGATGCCTAAAGGCCATAAATAAATTCAAACTTGCCCCAGATCCAAGTTCAAGCGTTGTTCGGTTCAGTCCTTAGAAGCTACGGGCAAGATTCTGATGTAAATATACACTCAAATTTCTTTAAAACAAATACAAATAAGTTTAAGGTTGATCAGATGAAAACGTACCGAAGTTCATATAGTAAAAAAATATTGTGAAGAAAGGTTTTAGCGGCAATTTTCACATTGGTATGGGTAACAGAAGTGAATGTGAAGAATACAATGAAAATTCAAGTAAGGGCAGACCAATTTCACAGAAGTACGCATAGTTTAAAAATACCATGTGGAAAGGTTGTGGTGTCACTAGATTGAAAATGGTCCAGTAAATCGAAGTCGGTGAACTGAAATCAATTTCTCCCCCACCTGGCTTCATTTTTCGTGCTAGTGTGCGTTAGAGGTTAATGCCAATAGCGCAAAAAAACTATAAGGGAAGACTGTAACCGTACCAGATTAAAAAGGCTGGATAAATCAAGGTCTCTGAATCCAAATCTGAAATCAGTTTCTCTACACCGCTCTAGCTGAAGTTACAAACAGGCGGGCAAGGTGAAATTAAAAGACGACAATTTATTTGAAGAGGGAGACGCGCTAAAAAGCAACCGAATTTACAATAAGAAACTTCACATCATTATGTTCACAATTTGCTATTACCATTATTTGAGTCAGCCTTAAATTTGACTACGTTTTTCTTTCGGTTGTTCTTCAGACGTCTACAGGAACACAAAATGTTCTCGCAGTATAGCCTACACAAATTGTGGTTTAACTTAGAAGGGAAGGGTCACTCAGATCACCTCGAAACCCTTCTTCAAATTTCGGTACACAGGTGGGTCAGCCCCAAAGAGATTACCACACAAAAAAATAGCTGCCATTTTGAAGTGCAAGACCTTTGAATAAAAGGGTAAACTGTGGACACCGTCTATCTTATACAGTGCTGGTCAAAGTTCCAGAACTGTTAATATCTCGGTTAGAATGCATTTTTTTTTCTTAAACACTTGAAAGCAAAATAAACTGCAGAGAATCCACAAAGCTATCAGATGGGCTGACAGATCAAAATGTGTGGGTCACTGTTTGGGCACCAACTTTGATTATTTAAATGGGAACCTCCATCTTTTGCATATTCTGTACCTACAGAAAAAACTAAATCAGAATATGTCCTGCTTAATACTGTAGGAAGTGAGTCCTGGGCTCCACAGGGCCAGAAAGTAGATTAAGTGTCAAAGGTTTCGGAACAGCTAAATATCTCGGTTAGAATATGTTTTTATTATTATTATTATTTATTTGAAAGAGACACAAGTTGCAGAAAATCAATAGAGCTATCAGATGGGCTAGCCAATCAAAATGTGTGAAGCCCTTTGTGGGCCCCAACTTTGATTATTTAAATGAGAATCACCATTTTTTATTGGAGATTCTGCAGATAAAATAAATCAGAATATATCCTGCTCGAAACTGTAGGATGTGAATCCAGGACCCTGCAGGGCCGGAAAGCAGATAATTGTGAAAAGTGTTAAAACGTCCGGAACGGCTAAATATGTCAGTTGGAATGCGTTTTCACTGACAGACAAATGTTTAAGAAAATCAACAAAGCCATCTGACGGACGGATCTCCCAAAATATTAGCCACTTTTCAGATTTTCTTGTAATCTATCGAAAATGGAACAAAATGCTCGAACTTACTCTTTCTTATCACTGATATAATGGTTGTTTATCACTGTCAAACTTTTCCTATGGTGGCAGCACCATCCGTTTACTCCTTTGCTGTTGTTCCACAGCATTGGCGCAGTGTCTGATTTGTTATAAATTACGAAGGGGGATCCTGAAACTAGTGGATGTTGGCAAGTTTCAACATACTACCTTTTTGGTGAAAATACAAAAGATTCTATCTCTGGTTGGGGTGATACTCGGAATCAATGACAGAGGATGAAATGCTCACGCACCAGGGAAAATCCCCAGTATCTCAACCGGCAAACCGAACACTGTATTGGCGTATACGGAAACTCCGATTTGGTACAAAATTGCTTATTTTATTGCTTCTAGAAATATTTAGAGTATGTTAGGATTGTCAAGCGAAGCAAATGACTATCGCAGAGTATTTTATATAAATAATGGATTA
This sequence comes from Lepisma saccharinum, assembly GCA_022664845.1. Lineage (NCBI taxonomy): Eukaryota > Metazoa > Arthropoda > Insecta > Zygentoma > Lepismatidae > Lepisma > Lepisma saccharinum. The sequence continues at coordinate 2,815 of JAGDQP010035155.1, forward strand.
GGAATTATGAAGTGTGAATAAAAGTAGTAGATGGTTAAATGTACACTCTACTATCGTGAGAAAGATGTATTTCATAGTAAATCAAGCTCCATGCAGAAAAAAAAAATATTCTAATCGATATTTTTAATATCTCCGGAACTTTGAACACTTGTCACCATTATCTGCTTTCCGGCCCTATAGGGCCCAGGACTCACATCCTACAGTATTAAGCAGGACATATTCTGATTTAGTTTTTCCGTAGACACAGAATCTGCAATAAAAGATGTGAGGTCCCATTAAAAAATTAAAGTTGGGAGGGCCCACACATTTCAAAGGCCAGCCCATCCGATAGCTTTGTTGATTCTCTGCAGCTTGTTTTGCTTTCAAGTGTTAAAAAAAAAATGCATTTTAACCGAGATTTTAATAGTTCTGAAACTTTGACCAGCACTGTATAAGATAGACCGCGTCCAAACTTTACCCTTTTATTCAAAGGCCTTGCACTTCAAAATGACAGTTAATTTTTTGTGTGGTAATTTCTTTGTGACTGACCTACCTGTGTACGAAATTTGAAGTAGGGTTTCGAGGTGATCTGAGAGTTCCTTCCCTTGTTAGAAGTAATTGCAATAATTTCTGTTAATGGTTTCTATTGTAAAATTTGCTGAAAAAAATGATGGTGAAAAGTCTACCTGTATTCGAGCGAGCGTAGGGCCGTTATGACGATTTTCGATATGGCCGCCACGCATCCACAAAATACTGGTAATATAAAGATAAAATTAATTTTATGGGCGGTAACAGCACTATGGCTTACGCCCTTCCCGATACAAGTTACTGGTGTTTTGAAATATATCTTCTTTGAAACCACACATCATTATGTTTTACTACTCGTTTATTATTTTCAACAGTAAATTGTTGTATTTAAAGCAAATAATAGTAATAATAGACGAGTCCCAATATGGTGGATTTTCACTATGGCCGCCGCGCGAAAGGGATAAAATCGTGCATTGAATTGTTTCCTCTTGAACATGATTTTTAATAAAAAATTTATTGAATATAAAATTCTCGTATATTGTTCACATCCTGTCCAATCATGGTATTTTATTTACTTTTATAGTTTCAGACGAAATTCCAACTTGAAATTAAGTAAATTTTAAAATCTCAAACACCCGCAAAGGTCCATACTTGCGGTACGCCACTGGGGATAGAAACTGCGTCACGGAAGTCTTGACATTACTGAAGCCAAACACCAGAGCCCAGTTATTTATTGAAGTTTGTCAAATTTGGATGCACCCTCCAATGTGTATGCGAAAGACAGGAAATAATATGTAGGCCTACAAGTGCTTGCACAGACTATAGAGGCATCAGCTGTTGTAATTATATGGACGTTAACATGGATGATGAGTGATAGAGTGAAAAATATTTTTTTGTATATTCCAGATTTTATAGAAGATAATTTTTTACAAATAATTCATAATTTTGTGTTCGGAAGTTTCTGCTCTTCCACCAGGCGCCTCCCCAGGTGGTGATAAGGGAATGCCGACTTGTTAAAATGACGTCTGTGTCTTCCTTTCTTCCTAAGCAACTGCAAATTTTATAATCAGAATCGCCTCTTTTCTCCAGGCTATATCTTCCTAACGAAATATTCTAAGATTTAAGTGTACTAAAAAAAATTTACTCTTTCTCATGCAGTTTTCAGTCCTCAAAATTAAACTATCATGACAATATCCATTAAACTATGAGACCTATTTTGGGGCCGCGGTCGCTCAGTTGTAGAGTGCTCACCTCTGGTCTGTGGGCTCCCTTATTCATTCTGGCTCGTGCCAAGTGGTGAATAGAAACCATGCGCGTGGGTTTTCTTAGGTTTCTCTCGTTTCCTCCCACTTTCTTCATTCCACCAATTCTCCCATCGTCATCCATTCGGTCTGATCCAAAGTTGCCTAAAGTCTTAGATAAAATTCAATTCAATGAGAGCTATTTAATGCAGTCAAATCAACAGAGGATACGCAGCTTTGCATTTTCATCTTTCAACATACACATAGGTAAACTTTATACTGAGTATAAATTGCATTTGAGCAATTTGTGGGGACCAAATAATTTGATACATATATAAACACACAAAGTAGGTAATGTTACGAAACAACAAATTCTGTTTTGTAAACTAAAAACTGGATTTTCTGTTTTCTATGTGTTCTATAAACACATTTGTAATACAAATTGTAAACTTATAATGTGAATTGGATTCCTAGACTCTCTTCTCAAATTCGGCAATCAAAATGAACCAACCAAATAGTTTGTTAAAATTCTAGGTTGATCACTTTGGTTTTGGTTTACATCCTAAGAGCCTATAATCACGTAAGGACTAAAAGGTAAATTTCAAGCTTACATATGATTCAAACCACAGAATGATTAAAAATATTGCACTTTATTTCTACCTTTTTAAAATATATTTTTGATTTAAATTATTCATTTTCTTTATAAAAAAAAAAACATCTGATTCAAATCAATCAACCTTGCTTTTGAGGAGTTATCTTTTAGTCGTGTATCGATATCTACTGTAGATACGTTTTTCCTTGGATTAGACAGTATCTTTTCCATGTCCGGAGGTCCGTATGTGGCTGCGGTAGCAACCCAAAGACTTTTATGTATCATATATTGGGGGATCTCGATCATCACAGAAATAAGTGAATACCTGAATTTATTTTATTGCCTTTAGGCAACTTATACTCAGGCCACGCTGAGATAAGCGCCTCAAAGTAGGTGCTGGCTATGTAGAAAAATAAAACCTGGTTGACACGTAAATATTCAAATATTATTATGCTTGTAGCTTCTGTAACCTACTTATTGACTTTCCCTCAAGAAAATAACACTAACTCTTAAATTAATTGGGGACAATTGGATGTTGTTTCTTGGAGCGCAATTTAACAAATACTGTTGTCCCGTCTTTAGAAATTCACAACCTCCTTTAGTACAACTGAAACAGTAACATATACAAAAAACACACACAAACATATTTCTTACAGAAATGTCGTTTCAGCACACCTGAAACGATGTCCACTCCTATTCCCAGTATACTGAGAACCCGGTTCTTCTAGAATTGCTCGAATCCAATACTAACTAATTTCAGGCTATAATTCAACTTTTGTTTCTCTGTAAGTTCTTACGTACTATTAGCAATTATAAAGCTTTATGGATATACAACAAACAGAGAGGCATGGGAACAAACAAATTATAGAAAGGTGAGCTTTGTAATTTGGTACCATAATATCCGTAGGGTTTTCAGTTGCTTAAAGCAGGTTTCACTCGATATTTCAAAGGCAATTTATCAAAATTCGTTGTAAGGAGGATTACAAATTACACCTGACACCAAACTTGCATATCTTTTACAAGACAGATTCATAAATTTAATGACATATGTCTATGAATAATTTCAATATCCTTTTTTTTAACCCTCTTGCTCTTCCTCTGTCCTCTTCGAGCCTTCCTGTCTTTTTTTCTTCTTTCTTTTTGTGCGCAGACTCAGATACCATAATTACGAGACTACAATGACTCAGTCTGTTAGACATCTAGTTGTGGAGATAAATAATTACTGCCTGATAATTACAGCTGTATGACACAACTTAATACGTATTTGTTGTTGTCAAAATTAGCTGACAATAGCTCTTTCCTTTTCAAGTTATTCGAATAGCAAAATATGTTAGTTCTAATTCTCCACTTTCTTTTTTTCATTTCTAACTACTTTCATATCTGAGTGTTGGATATGAAAATTATTGCACGGTTTGCGAAAATGAAGCGCAACTACTTGGTAAACTAAACACAAACATTCAGATGATACACTATCATACAAAATCTCCGCTCACTGGACCAAAAATAAAATCAATATTTATTTGTTTACTTAACAGAAAATAAACACTGTGAAGAAAGAAATAACACATATATACAGGAAGAATTATCAAAGTTCATTTTTGAAAGTTGTAAGAAAACACATTTTGAAGTGTAAGCATCTGAATTTGAACTTATGGCCTTTAGGCAAGGCCTGAACAAAAGATGCCTACAGACCAAAAGTAAATTCAAGCGTTTACACTTCAAAATTAGTTTATCTCACAACTTTCAAAAATGGACTATGATCGTTCTTCCCGTGTACCCTTCCATTTGTGCATTGTATTTTATTTTTAGTTAATTCTGTTTACGAGCAGAGAATTTTGCACGCTAGTATACATTTCATCATCACCGCATGTCAACATAACTACAAAATTAATAACACCTCTCCAACCAAAAAATTAAAAGCACAACCCCATTTAAGTCAGTAGTTTGTGTTCATCGCATTCGTCAATACTCAATTTCGTTTCGTGATCTCATGAAGTTCCACTATGACGGAACGAAATTTTGATGTCAATCAACCTATCGTGACAGGTTTTGTTTAAATTGTGAAGGAACAACTATCTGTAGCATTGTTGAAACGTTGCCATCGTTATGTGCAAATACATTATGAATTCACTGAACGAAGTATATTAATCAAACAAGGTTACATTCTTCACATTAGTTTAGTCAAATGACATAATATGTTGCTGGGAGCCCATTGTGTTAATTCATCACAAAAGGAATAAATGCTTTACTCGTTTGTCATTATATTTGTTCATGAATTATTGACATTCTTGAACAGAAATACCAGATCATGTGTTAGTGACATTATAATAGAGAAGATGTTATTTTGGAGTTATTCGACTATATGAATAACCAATGTGTAATATCACTGTTAACACAGCAGTTGAACAAATGAAATATAAGACAAATGGTGTTAGTTTACAATACACACTGCTGAAAATGAAAAAAAAACGTAACACCCATCCCCTCCAAAGTGAACAGTGTTGGAAACCTTTGTTAGTGCTGGAATGAACACAAAACTTAAGCAAAGGGCCACATGTCACAACAGGAATATTCATAACATATTCTTATGATGCAGTATAAAGTTTCGTTTCATAGGTTCATGACGACATTACAACACAAGAGACAGGTAGTCAGTTTTCTCACAGCGTGATATTTTGATAATTCTAACGAAAAATATATAACAACGAATGGAATTTAAGACAGGTTTTCAATCATACAAAATATCATTTTATAATTTAATGATAAACCAAAGGTTTAACAACAGTTTATTCACATGATTCATGTAGATATAACGTTGTTGTTTTGTTTCTTTCTTTTATGAAGGAAAACGGCATTATAATTACATGTACCATGTGAATTCAAAATGATTGCATTGTTAAACGATTGTCATTAAATTGTGATTTCAGCACGTGAGGAATGTTTATTGAATGACGAGTCTGCCTTTGTGTTAACTCCAAATGTCTCTTACCAATTACTCATTTAAAAGAGTAAATAAACAATGTACCTTCAATTTATAAAATCGACTTAAGCAACGTAGAAAGAGACTTTTCTTTGCGTATATTTGTTTGTTTTTTAATAATAACACTGCTATAATATAATGTAAGCGGGAGCCGGAAATTACGGCGCGAAATATTTTCTTGTGAATTGTACTAAACTCTAGTAATCAAGGGTCGCAGGTGCCTCTGGGATAGAGCACTCACATCTTGTCCGTGGGGTCCTCGGTTCGATCTCTGCTGATGCCATATGGTTTTGTGATGGCCAAACACCGTGTGCGTGTATTTTTTCAGGGTGCTTCCGTTTTCTCCCAATTTCTTCATTCCACCAACTCTCCCATCATCCATTCAGCCTGAGCCAAAAGTTGCCTAAAGGCCTTCTATAAAATACAAATTCAAATTCTAGTAAACAAATACCAATTCCAAATTGTAAACTTATCTCCAACACGAGTTTTCAAACCTTCCTTCCTGATTCCAAATCGTACAATATGGCGATAATAAAAAAGATTAGTTTCGTCAAACTATATATCGGCTTCATTGGGTGAAATGCAATAAGAACAAATAAGGCTGATGAAGGCGTCCGAACTTTGGTATGGAGGAATTAAAAATATTTTCCTTATGCGGAAACAAGGATTTATAGTATATCAGCATTTCATCACGCAATATACTGTGACAAGATCGTCATTTTTAATTCTTTTTCATACCCAAGTTCGGGCAAAGCCTCATTTTTCGGACGGCTTCTGCAACGTTACTTGCTCTTACCCTGCCATTTTTCCTGGATGAAGCCATATATAATCCGGCGAAATTTGCTGAGCGTATATGTCGCCGTATTGTATGATTTCGAAGGATGAAAACTCACGTTGGAAGTGAGTTTCAACTCTATAGTAGCTTTTGTAGTGTAGTGGAGAACAGTAATACTATTATGTAACATATGAAGACACAATAGTTCGTCACTCCTTTTGAAGCTTATTCCATAGACAATTCTACGTCTCAGCACGAATGGAATATCCGTTCAACAGTACAACGTATCACCAAGAGAAAGTCACAGAACCCAAAAAAGCCCGAAAATGAACATTCCTTCTTTTTTCCCCTTACTTTTCATAACATGTAAGGCTTTGAACAGAAGCACTATAAAATGCAATGCCCGTCGTTGTGGGACTTTTAACTACTGTCATCACAAAACCATGACTTCAGGTTTAGACTCTTCTGCCCTTTACTAAATATGAAATTTGTCCTGACCCTTTCTGGCCCACTTGTTTTCGTCATCTGCTCAGGTGATAAACCAGTACTAAAATTATGTCTTTATGGAACGTTCCTCTGTGAATCTAAAAAAAAGACGTGTGCATAATCAACGACAAACTTATGTTCAACTTTCATGGTACACTACTTTTACAGATAGACTGAACATTGTTCCAATCTTCCATTACAAGTGGCTGAATTTCCTGTGGAAAATCAAATCAAAATTCTCTTACTTTTCCACAAAAATAAAACTCTCGACTTTTCTATGAATTATGATGTATGAAATGTTGTTTGTTTGCATCATTACAAACAAATAAAAAAGGGTGACCTTAACTGAGAGTAATTAATACCTCGCAGGCCTTGCAATTTTAAACGTTTCCTGTTCTTTACTAGATATAAAATTTGTCCTCCTATCAATTACCGATACCAAAAAAAGAGATCGCTGATGAGAACTGACCATCAGAATGCCTGTTGTACCTTCCTGTGGCAATGGGGGTTCTTCTAAACTGAGAGGAATAAAAACATCTTCTTTAATAAAACACTACTCCAATGTTCCTTTCCCAACTAAGCTAAAAACAAAAAATAATAGGATAACACAGCTGAACACAGGAAAAAGCTTTTTTTAACACACTTGAGAAAAATTAGATAAATTTGTTCTATATTGCTAAAAAAAAATGTATGGGAGTGAAGTGATGAATTCAGGAGGCTGGCTGAAAGATGAAATTCCCTCGAAGCTTCAAAAATTGTCTCCGGAAGATGAGATGTATGCTTCAGAAATTATGAAGATCTTTATTCTTTAAAATAGACAGAAACACCATCCAAAGAGTACAAATCCTTCCCGGATGAAAGTGTCTGAATCCGACTGAGAGAGAGCATATTGCTTATCTTGCTTGCAATTCAATTGCATTTCACCCCTCCTTGCAAAATGTCCATAACGTGGAATAATGAATCCATCTAGAAACGCATTTTGAAACCTTGATAATTCCAAATAAAGAGGTTGGTTTGATTCCAATTATGTCACAAACATAAATCCACTGAACAGCTCTAGTCCTAGATTCAACTCCTCTGTCTCTGTGCAATCGTTAATTTTTACTAATGTAATAATAATTTTTCACCTATTGTTTACTATATTTCTTTTCTACGTCATGTTTTAATATCAATACTCAGTGTTATAACTGCACTAAAACTTCCTCACACCCAAATTTCTTGGACCTAAGTAAACTAATCTAACCAAACCTTATCTGCTGTAATGATGAGGGCACAGAAATCTACACCTTTCACACTTTTCATCTACATAATATGCTTCATCATGATTTGAATAAGCAACAGGTTTGCGATAAATTAAATTAAACGCCTTCTGGTTACTGTACCGGTAATTGAAACATTTTCTACAAACCGTATAATACAAAACACATTAAGTTGTTCATTTCCTTCAAACAAAAACTTTGTGTATAAATGAGAGATCTCGTAAGTAAAATCAAATTATTTCTGTTTCATGCCATTTGAGCTAACCCTTCAATACAAAACTCCAATCCTTTAACTTCGTATATACAAATATGTCCAAAAATATAAATGAACTTCATGGTTTTGACAAAGTATATGTAATGCAGCTCTTTGAAGTCGGAACCTGATCAGCCACGCATTATACATGTTTACTGTGCTTGATCATTGTGGAGTTAGATTTTGGAAGGAAAATAGAAATGCAGAAAGTGTCGATTTTTGTTTTATTCCATTTAGTCTAACACTTCCATATCAAAGTACAATACTCTTACTCTTTACAAACAGTTACGACAAAAAGTACCCGCACAAGAAATAAAATTCGTGGCTTACATACTGTATTTGTAACATGTTTCTTTGAAGGCGGAATTTAAGGGGCTCCGTACCTATGGTGGGAGTGAGTGTGTTTTTTCATATTTTTTTTAAGATATTGGACAAATGACACGTAACAAAATTTTGGAAAGTAGCCCAAATAATACACGTGAATGTGTATGAAATGAACTATTTTGAGATTTTGACATTGTATATGTTAGCTGAGAAATTAGAATTCCCGAAATTGCGTAGGCGTATGACATCATCATTTACGGGAATTCTAATTTCTCAGAAAAAATACACAATGTAAATGCCTGAGAGAGTTAATTTTATACACATTCACATGCATTATTGGGGCCGCTTTACAAAATGTCATTGTTGTCATTTGTACAGTATCTTTAAAAATATAAAAACTCACACACACGGCGATTCTAAATATTTAATTGTACAGTAACCAAAATTTCCAAACTATCAATAAGTCAGAATTATACGGAGCGAATTATTTATCTTCTCTGGTATCTAGCGTCAACCTGTCACGATAATTTTGCCCTTACAAGGAAATCTGTATTAAACATGGCATCAGTATGCAACCAGATTCGAGTCTTGCTGGGACCAGGAATTCTGACTAAGGTTTTCCACGGTATCCAGTCAAAAATCACCGAAGCTATTTCTTCTTTCCCTGCTCCCGGAAGAGTACCGGCAATGAAGGAAGTCATCCCTTAGACTTGAAATGACTTTAGCCTATAGCTTCCAGTCTGGTTCATAAATATAATACATAGGAACTTGTTCAATTTCAGAAAACCACCTGGTAAAATAAGATTCGACTTCGAAACACGTTACAGTGTGTCCCTTGCGCTTTTACAACCCACCCCCACCCTGCAAAATACTACACACGTAAAACATAGGATGGTTATGGCCTTAGTGGGACTTAGGTAATTTTGTCACTTTATGCAGAGACATAGCCGAGACCGTAGCTAAGAGAGTTTTTTTCTTTTTCGGATCCTTCTTATAATAATTTTGCCTTCCTAATCTTACTTTGGGCACAAACAAAAATCTGCTTAGTATAAATAGGAACTCTCGTGAACTTTAATTTTCCGTAGCCCACTAAAGCTATGACGGCAGAGGCTCTTACTTATTTAGTTAAGGAAAAATAATACAAATGCTTCATTCAGAAATGATTACACTGTTCCTACCTGGGTGTAAACAGTTAAGACATTAGCAGTCTTGTGAGAAGTAAGCCTCATTTTAATGAAAACGTATTGAGAATTCTTAAATATAATAATAATAATAACTAAAAATTCGTAATTGAAAATTCCGTACTTCAAAGGCAAAGTTGGAACAGTTAGACACTGCAACAATATATAATTCTGACCCATGTCCAATCTGTGCAATTTCCAGAAAGGGGGAAGGGGATCGTAGAATATCGGATTTCCCGCACGTTTCAGATCCCAGGCTTGGGGGTTACTTCGGAAAACAGACAGGGAAGTCTTTTTGCAGAGAAGGAAATGTCCCCTGCCTTCCTCCCAACACACTGACCATTGTTCTGACCAGGATCTAACATCACAGGATAAAATGTCACGAAATACAGAACATAAAATCAAGATTTTTCGAAGTTTGCACTCTTGAAAGCAACATATAAGACTTTCTTTCCTACTAGCCTACATCTTACTGTTCACGCTGTTCTCTTTCGACATCTCTGAAAATGAAGGTATCTAAACGAGGAACTATATTATCATCCAAGGTTTTAAATTTGACGACAAAAATTACTGTGTGCTAACAAACAAATTTGTTTCTAAAATATCAAGCAGAAAATACAGTACCGTTTTTTCTTACCGATGAATTCTACACAAACGCCGTTCTTGTCACGTAATTTCGCTTCAGAAAGATGTCAGGCAATAGCAATTTGAAGTGTTGACAAACGAATGTTTTACTTGTAAATAATAGACAAATTACAAACCAATTACGAGAACATTTTATAATTGCTTTTTATATTTGACAGAACTTCCATTACGTTCTTCTACTGGTATTTGTTTCCACGCTGAGAGGTTGTTAATACAGCATATCGCTGTTGATGCATACTTCTTTATTATTTTTTTTCATAATAATTATTGTAACTATGAAGTTATTTTTACAGTTGTTAAGTTCCTTCTGATGTTCTACGTCAAAAGCACATTTATAACTGCTGACTTGTGTGTGTCCTGCATACAATGACAAAATAACATATCTGCCAATTCTTCTATATAGTGACAAAATTACCTTTTTGCTTATATTTTGGTAACAAAATTACCGATGACAAAACTTCCGCCGCCCGGGCCAGCGACTTAGAAACCTACGCAAAGAAACATAACAACTAATTTTCACCATGTTTGTTGCGATATGAGCCTAAATAGATAAGTCAACACACTTCCTATTCACATTCCGTAAAAACTCCATCAGAAAATAATAAGTTGCTAACCAAACAATGCACAGAGTTAATGAATACACAATCCCCACTGAGCCTGCATTTGCGTCTTAGTTGAATCGCAAAATCATGAATAGGTACTTTTGGGACCAAATCAAGCATTTCCAATTCCAGACCAAAAGAGAGTGTTATGCACACTATACCGACTGAGAATTTATTTCTTGAGAACAGGTAGGTAAAATTTGATTAAAAACCGTTATACTGCATTTAGAATTTCTACTTAATTCTTCATTTGTATTTGCTAGCGCCAGCTGCACGCAAAATGCGGTAGAACTGCACATTGCGTTAACATTTACAAAAGACGGAACTTTTAATATTTACAAATATCACAACCACAAAACTCATCCAAATTTGTTGTAACCATACAAAAACTAACATTAAGAATTCAGACCTTCTCTACACCTAACAGTAGATCCCTTAACCCTGTGTGCATGCACGTATATAGATATATAAATATAATTCACAATGTAAACAGGGCAGAGTAAGAATAACTGGTTCAAGATAAATGACTTGCAGTTACTGTGAAGTACCATTTGTGCATTGCATCCCCACCGAAGTCAAGAAGGTTAAGTTGGGCAAAATTAGTTTACTTTTAGTCGATAATACATAACAATACACCAGAACTTCTGAATAAGCACGTAAATCAAGAGCCTAGAGTGCCTCCTGTTTACCCCATTGAAGCCCTATATATAGAATTATGAAGATTTTGTTTTTCCTCCGTACAAAGGACGAGATTTGACGGACACTTATACTACAGAGGAAAAAGCTCCTGTATATTATGTATAAGCTGTCAATTTCTCGGCTAGCAATCTTCCACTTAAAAGAATGCAAAATAAGTTTCCCCTGCATATGTGAAATGAGAGTGAAAAAGCGAAAAGACTATTTCGCTACTTCTGCGCTGAGGTTGGGTACATGAAGTGTCTAAAGTCATGTGCATCGCGCACAAAAAGCAAAAATATCTAGCCGTCCACTAGCCCGTCTTCGCTCGCTATTGCTGACTGGACATTATGTCCGTGTTTTCGTAGCAAAATAAGTGATATTAATTACACGAAATGACGCAATTAGAATGTCGCTTTGTGGGTTAGATTACTTTTTTCTACTCCAAAGACAGTAAAACTTACAGGAAAAAGATATGTTAAGAAGGTGTGTTGAAACGCAAATTAGGATAAGATAAAATGAATTTTATGGGCGGTAACAGCACTATGGCTTACGCCCGTCCCAGATAAGTTTTGGAGTAATGAATCAGTGTGATAATAAGGGTGAAAGAAATAGATATATGTGTGATTACCTGAATTTCCGCCATGAGTAGGGAATGAGAGTAACTGATTGTGTAGAATTCCAAAACGCAAATAAATAACCTATCCTGACGTTTCTAATCTAACCTAACCTAACCCACTCTGGCTTAACTTGTAAAAGGTACAATCTACAAGACGTCATCCCTCCGCGTGCCGCTATATCCACCTCTGAATCAACTAGAGTGCATATTTTACGACTCATTGTATCATAGTTTCAGTAACAGGTTTACTATCGCCACCTGTCGGATTGGGCGTATGGTAGTGCAAGCGAGAATTCGTTAAAAACGAGTTGTGTAGTGCGTATATTGGTCAGTAGCTAGCTCACGTTTTGAGCAGATAAAGTAAATTTCATCCTGTCATGTTTCTGTTCCTTGATTAGCCCGAGTGCATATTTAAGGAAAAAATAACATGGCTTTCCTGAACACTCCTGGAATTTTTCACTCTCTCTAAGTGTTTACAGAAATACCTGTGTGCATTATTTGCAACGGAAATGAGTGGTATAAGCGTATATACTGGAAGATACGGCACAATAGCTGACTGCCACAAACTGCACTATCGCCTATTACTAAATGGTATTCCTTACATAAGTAGTAAGTTTACGTGTTAGGATAAGTGCACATACGTGTAAGTTTGCTTTACTCTTTTTTAACATAAATAACCAAATCTGACATCGGAAATATACAGCCCATAAACCAGTTACCGCAACCCTAATCGTGGCCAGTAATGTTGCCATTTCTAATGTCAAAAACCCTGTAAATCATCCTTGATTGAAAGAGTTACTTGTCCAAGATAATTTACAGCATTCCTACCTAAGCAAATGCTTTTTACAAGCCCTTGTACTGCAGAAGGCGTTTTGGTATTCAATACTTACATCACAAGAACACAACTGACCAAGTGCTTGTATCTTCGTGGCACAGAACTACCATCACAATCGAAACGTTACCCACCATAGTTAACGAAATGCAACGAGAGGTAAAATTGTGATAGGTTAGATTTCGTTACGAAAAGAACCGCGTCATACACAGATATGCTACTCGCCTAAATTTTTCTCCGAATTTGCTGTGTAGTCAATACATTAAGTTGAAATACACCCCTACAACTATAAAGAAACCTCTCCGTGAATGAAAAAAATTATACTGCACAAAATACTCACATTAAATTTCCGGATGCGTTACGACCTTCCACACCGCTCATACTCGTCTTCTGCTCTGACTATTTCATCTTTATAATGCCTCCGAACTTGACATGAGAAGGTTCTTATTTTTCAGAAGTACACATATGATAGCAATTTCACTTAAATATATCATTTCCAAAGGAGTCACTCAATCACTGATACATGTTAATTTTCTGTTTATGTAATGCCTGACTGACAACTACACTAATAATTTACGAACACAACGGAACGACATACGTACACAGCTGAGTCGTCGTTGTTTTCTTTTTCCATTTTCTTCCTCTTCTTCTACACTTTTGCGGATAGTACAGTGACTACACCTTGTTTTTCCTTTCTCTTTCTTCACAGTTCTGCTCAAAAATAACCAATACCAACAATGTTGAAAACTGATAATTCATCATGTATTTCTTCCACCTAGACCACGAGCTATGCGTAAATGTTACTAAAACGACTGCTTAGTGCCGAAAGATAGATGCCAGAATAAATTTTTTGACTCGTTTGCCCACTTCCGGTTTTATCCAATGTGTACCAAATTTTCAGTTCTCACTCAGTTTTATACGCATCTCATAGCTATGTGGCCCGTTTTTTTATTTAAGTCTTAATTCCTGAGTTATTCATGTAAGAGTACGACGGGGTTTTATTTGTCACTTTACTTTCTCTAAAGTCTTTCTCCGAACGTACCAATCTTGAGGAGAGTAATCAAAAGATTTTTCTATTGTTCCACCCAGACGCCGTTTTTCTGCATTCGTCCTTGTCCAGCCCCTAACCTCGCGCACAGGTCGATCGATGTCTGGGGCGGCCTTAGAAGAGTGTAGAAAATTAATTAACAGAAATCAAACTTTCGAATACTTAAATGTAATATCAACTTCAGTCTTTCTGTTCCGGGTTTCAAATCTTTGCTTCAGTCTTCAGATCGACACTAAACGTGAAGCGCTAACGACTTTGCACCTTAGTACTGAATTACTCTCAACTCGCTACTAGACTTTAATCAACTAACGGCCTTATTACCCATCAAAGATATTTTTTATGCAAACCACATTAATGCTTTCCTTCATTAATATTCTGCCTCTGATTTGTATCTACGATCAGGGAGTTACTTCAATATAACACAAACGCATCAACTGATAATAATGAATAAATATATTTTGAACAAATAATACAGAATAGTCTTCTTGACGACTATGACGTGGATAAGTAAGGTATTGGGCTATCTTACTGCAGACGATTTAACTCAACTTTCCCCCACGAGACCAATTGAGTCACAATGCAATATCGGGTTCTGACAACGAATTCGGGATCGAACCTATGGCCATACGAGACAGGTATACTAGTCTAGAGCGTAGCCACTGAAACAAATTAAAACAATCCACCGAAAACCTACTTTCAAATAAACTTGCTAATTCTTTAGTGAAGAATCTCGGGTTAACTTCGTCTCTCTATCAAACAAAACTGTTACCTTTTTTGTTTTCATCCTTGTTCAGCACCTAACCTCGCGCACAGGTCGATATCTGGGGCGGCTTTATATGAAAGTAAAAAACTGGAAGTGATAAGTGGCTTCATAAATCAGAAATACAGACTCCGGTCTGAACTTAATTCTGCTAGGCTCAAAAACTATCTCTCTCTTAATAAACTTACTATTCAATGCAAACTTCTGGTTTCGAATTACGAAAAAGTTTATCTCAAAACTTAGCTTTGCTCAACGATTCTGCAACTTCGACAACTGAATTAAACAATAAAATCGGAGCAGTCAACGTGATATCTTGACTTGTACTACTCGCAACAGGCAGCTCAAAAATTAAGTCAGAGATCTGCATCACAACTTCATCTCAACGAATGATAGTTTCAACTACAAGATGCCTACACACTGTTATGTGTTCGTCCCAGATTCATTTCCCGTACAAAGCTAGAGCAAGACTGTGCTCTTGTCGTTGCTGGAGTTAGACTGCTCGCTCGTTCATTGCTGAAGGAAGACTGTCCTCGATCATAGCTGAAGGTAGACTGTCTTCCAACGGCGCGAAACAGCCTCTTTAAATAGCCCTGGTCCCCAACCGAAGAGCATTCAAACAATACAAAGGATTTCCCATCCCCCGAAACCTACAAGCATAGCACCTTATGAGAAAATCGGTCAGGCTCCCCGCTCTCCTCTCTGCTTCTGCATCTGGAAGTAAAGCAAGAATACAAAGAAATATTTCCCTCTCTCTCACTTTGAGTCTATTGTCCTTGCTTGGCTATTTTTCCAGCCACTTTCCTTGTTTGGTACAGAACTAGAGGGGTTTACAATTTAGCATAGCAACCTTCAAATACACACATACTAATGGAATGAAATTGAACACATAATTATATACAAATATACACATACAGGATAACTATAAAATAACCTTGGCCAAGGAAAATATATATATATATATCATCATCATCATATTCAGCCGTTTTCTATCCACTGCTGGATGAAGGCCTCCCCCTTTTCTTTCCACATATCTCGGTCTGCTGATATCCTCATCCATGTAGCTCCTGAAAAACGCTTGATTTCATCTACCCATCTTACATTTGGACGTCGTCTCGGTCGTTTCTTTTCTCTAGGAATCCAGTGTAGTACATTTGTCGTCCACCTTCCATCTGTTCGTCTAGCTATGTGACCGGCCCATCTCCACTTCATCTTCTTCGCAGTCTTGATTACATCCTCTACCTTTGTTTGTGCGCGAATCCATTCATTTCTCTTCCTGTCCCTCCTGGTTATTCCTAGCATGCACCTCTCCATTGCTCTTTGTGTGACTCTCAATCTTTGAGTCGTTTGCGCATTCAATGTCCAAGTTTCGCAGCCGTACATCATTACAGGTAAGACACATTGATTATAAACTTTACGCTTCAGACACATTGGAAGTTTGCTTTTGAAAATAAAGTGTAGTCTTCCAAAAGAACTCCACGCCATTTTACATCTTCTATTTATTTCATCAGTCAACTTTGCACTCGATGTTTTAAGCTGGCCTAGGTAAACATACTCATCAACTATGCCTATTGTCTCTCCGTTAATCTTCACTTCCTTCTTTGCAGCATGTTGGTTGTACATTACTTTTGTTTTACATAAGTTCATTTTAAGGCCTATTTTCGAACTCTCGTTACTCAGTTCTTCCATTCTGGTTTGTAGTTCTTCTGCACTTGAAGCAAACAGGACTATATCATCAGCGAACCGTAAATGATGAACATATTCGCCATTAATTTTAATTCCAACTTCATCCCAGTTTAAATTCTGGAACACTCTCTCCAGGACCGCACAAAACAGTTTCGGAGAAATTGAATCTCCTTGCCTTACCCCTTTCCCAACTTTAAATTTTTCACTGTCTTGATGCAGCCTAATGACAGAAGTGGCAGTCGAGTAAATGTTTCGCAGTAACTTGATGTATGCACTTTCGATGCCTTGATGTTCAAGTGATTTAAGTACTGCTGACAAGGAGACCGAATCGAAAGCCTTTTCAAAATCTATGAATCCCAAACATAATGGAAGTTCATATTCATTAGTCCTTTCCATAACTTCATTCAATGTTTGTATGTGGTCCATTGTGCTAAATCCACGACGAAATCCGGCTTG
>JAGDQP010035156.1:0-19732 GCA_022664845.1 Lepisma saccharinum
TACTAACTATAGTTTCATTTTTACAAATAAATCCATTATTAGCACAATCAGTATCAACACTACTCTTATTAGAAACATCTAGCCTATCATCTATGGTTTTTATATCTTTTAAGTAATTTTCCATTTGATACAATAATTGTTTCAAGTCGGATTCAAGTTTAGAAATATTCTTATCCCTAGAAAGATTCTCATTAGTTGAGCAATTGGCAGAAATAGAGACATTTGTTAACGTTCTTTCTCTTTCAGCACTACCTTGTACAATCGCGAGCATATATTTTTGACCCCCTTGAATGCTCATTTCAGCTATATGAATTGTGGTAGTGTTCGCCTATTGAATATGCAACCCAACTTGATTAGTGGATAACCTTGAATGCATATCATTCCAGGATATATAATTCATCCTCCAAAAGTATTTTGCAGGGAAAAGAATGAGAACGTGTATTACGGAATCATATAAATTACAGGCGTTAGCATCACTTAGAGAAATTTGAGATAAGACAAGTTTAAATTCCAAATAGATTTCTTGTAGCAGAGAGAAACGAATAGACATGTATATTTTAAGAAGTTTTATATCCAATTACGACATTCTAGATTGTAATTCATCAATTTTATAATACTATCATATGAAGGAAAAATACTCTGAGATAGAATCAGGTATGGAGCGGAGGAACACAAGAAAGAGAGATAAACATTTGCACGTTAAAAAATGGAATTGCATTCGCCGATGAAGAGCTCTCGAAAGCGAATCAGGAAAACGCCAAATTTTCGAAGATGCTTTTACAGATCCGCGATTTTGTATTTCCGGAAGCGACTCGTTTTCATTCATTCCCGTGTTTGTGGTTGATTATTGGCAAATTCATGTATTGACACTATTGCCACAAAACTTACTGGCGTGAACATTTTTTTAAAAAAATTATGGTCTTTAAGGATAGTGTTGGAGAAAGGATGTTGGAAGTAGTCGGGGAGGACCTAGTTAGTGGGTACCATCCCGACATTTGCCTGATGTGACTGAGGAAAATACCTGAAAATTCTCAGTCAGGATGGACGGTCACTGGGATGGTTCCCATGACATTCCGATTGGTAAGTAAACGTTCTACTAACTGAGTTATAACCTCTTGGTGCATGCGAGCAAAACAAGTGGAGCGAAGTTTGATATTTCGTAATCCCGTAACAAGGCAATAAAGTAGGGCCTGCGCTCACAATATTTTCAGCCATAAAGTGTCAAACATAATGTATCTGTAGGTTACAAGCAGGGAAGAGACATGTAAAAATATCTCTGTGATAATGAAGGTACTGCATAAAGTCAACAAATTTATTTTCATTGAATTGAATTTTCTTTAAGGTCTTTTGGCAATTATGGCTCAGGCCGTACGGATGATGTAATGAAGAAAGTGGGAAGAAACGGGAGCACCTCGAGAAAACCCATGCACACAGTGTTTGTCCATCTACAAAGCCCACATGGCACGAGCAGGGATCGATCCGAGGATCCCTAGAACCAGAGGTAAGTGCTCTACCAACTGAACCACCGTGGCCTCAATTGATTTTCATGTTCGATTAATTAACCGTAGTTTTACTAATAAATATTTACAACAACTAGTGAACAATGTTCTGGTGTTAATTTTAGTACTTGTTAAGCTACTCTTATCGCAAAAGGTCCGATTTGTGATACACGGTATGTGGGTCCTTCAGCCCTCCCGCAGCATATTTTCGTCCGAGATTTAGCATTTCAACACGAAGCTTTTCAAAACAGTGCAAATCGCTCGCGCCACGGAGTTCACTTCGGATTAGTTGCTGTTGCAGGCTTCCTAGCTGCACTCGACTGTCAAATAGAAAATACTGATTCCAAAATAATAAACATGAATAGCTACATTGTTCAATGGTAAAAAAAACACACAAAAAAACACAGCACTAAAGTTTTGTAATAGGAATTGTAGTTTGTGGTGATTGCACACAGCCCACGGCTAGAGATTATTACACTATATGGACGTGCTATGTGTAACTGACATTCACCACAGTATATTTATGTCAAAAAGTAATAACAAGTTTATTTTAATTCTATTGTACTGAGGACCTGTGTGTAGTTATCAATTCAGTGATATCAGTAACTCTACACTAGTATTATGTTCACGCAGACAAAAGTAAAAATGGTCAATCTTTAAAAGTTCAGAATATTATTATTATGAGGCACAGCTTTCAAAAGGGCAAAACCCGTTTTCTGATAACAACAGGATACTGAATTCTACTACTGACTTATTTTTGTTACCCAGAAGTCTTTGTCAAGGTCGCCATGTTTCTGTCGGTTACGTCCTGCACTTGGGATAAGCAATGGGAAAACACGCAGGCTCGATCCAATCTGCCGGCTATCCTGATTGATGTTATCCAGGGTATTCCTCAGTTGAATTAGTAAACTAGTCGAATGACACGATAGTTACCTTAACTAACACCGTGGCCACTACCACCATTGTTCCCAGAAGTAATCGCCTAGAGGCTTCATCTCTCAGACAGGCTAGGCCGAAGTTCAACCCCAAAAGAATATTGATAAGAAAATAATATTTTGATTATTACGCAATTAAACAAAATATTCTCATTCAATTTTCAAATAGCATTTTAACCAGCCTGTTAAAATATCTCGTCCCACTAATTTACTTCAGCAGAAGTTTATAGTCAAAATGTTCGAATTGAATTGAATTACTTTATAATCTTGATGAAATTATGGCTCAGGTCAAGATAGGGTTGGGCAGAAGATGCGGAAAGATCCCAAAGTCAAATTTGAAGGTGTCGTCCACCCCAAAATAAAATTTCAACCTCAAACTCATGATGGAACTTGATCCTCGACCATACCGTACCTGAACCTCACTTAACTTCGGCCTCGTGTCTTGAGGCCTAGGTCGAGGTTGGACCTGGCGAGGCTATCTTTAAACTGTCGAGCTTGTTGATCAGCTTGCTCAACAGTTTAGTCGACTAGTTTGCGGTCGAGGAAGCTCGAGTATACTTTGCACTATGACAGTGTCAGGCTTGCTGATCAACTTGCTTGACGAGCCTGCCCTTGAGGAAGTTTGACAATTTTTTTACTATTATACCATAGAGCTTACTGATCAGCTTCCTCGACAAGCATGTTCGTCAAGCTGATGAGCGAACTCCACAGTGTAACAAGGACCTTAGCTTCACCCTTACACTTGGGTCTCAGTCAATTTGAATTTGAATTTAATCTATGACCTTTACACATGTAAGACTCAGGCCAAGATAGCAGAGAGGAAATGATTCGGGAAAGTGTCGGCCAGGTCCTATGTTGAAAGTGCCATCCTGGCATTTCCCTGGTTTCACTGAGGGAAAACCTTAGAAAACCCTCAGTCAGGATGATCAACCCCTGGGATAGAGCCCACGACCTCCCGAATGCTACGCGAACGCTCTACAACTGAGCTACGACGGCTCGGTGGGCCTCAGTCAAATTCGGTCTCATGTTACAACTTGTCTGTCACTATCACTCTTAGGTATGTCATTAGCCACAATCGCCTTCATCTTTGATTTGAATTCAGTTTATTTTAACGCTTTTAGGCACAGGCCGCATGGATGATGATGGTATGAATTGGTGGAATGATGAAACTGGGAGGAAACGGGAGCACCCCGAGGTGTTTGTCTTCCACAAGGCCCACATGGTATGAGCAGGGATCGATCCGAAGAACCCTAGCACCATAGTTGAGCGCTCTACAAACTGAGCCACAATGGTCTCGCCTTCACCGTCGACTCACGCTTTATCTTCATGCCCACACTCCATTTTTTTTCAATACTATATTTCACCGTTGAATTTAATTGGCTTTTGTTTCTAAAGGGTAAAAGATCCTACTGGAAGAACAGTCTTGTTGCTTTTTTAAAAAAGCGATTTCACACACGATCTATCAGTCACGTGATAAGACAGTGGGAGGGTGTGTAATCTCTTTTGTGAGTTTCCTCTTACAAACAGCGTACATTACACACCCGTCCTGAAAACAAGAACTGCACATATAGCAAAGCTGAGCAGAACTGAATCAAAAGCACAACTTTCTTCTTCTTTTTTCTTTGCTTCAGGCTGTATTTGATATGAAATTTTGTGTTTCGGAAGTTTGTGTGTCGAGACTGTGGCAACATTTGATTGACACAAGTAAAAGAAAGCTAATCTGGTATTTCTAGAAGTCGCTTTAAAAAGGTTCGAGACAAACCAATGATTAAGGTGTAAAGCTTTAATAAATTTCTTTAATATATGTAAGAAAATAAATCTTTGTGATGTGATTTTTTGTAAATGGATAAATAAAGTCTGTTGCAGCTGGTAATGCATTTGTTGCGATGACACTAGTATCACCAAAACGTTCGTGTTTAAAGGAACAACTCGTTGTTGGAAGTAGTGTTATGAAGTTACCAAAGCAGACTATGATTCTAACACTTATAAGGCCTTTATGAAAGGAATTGGAAGGGTAGGACGAGTTAAAGAAAGGAATGCGCAAGAGAATATTTTTCGTATTTTAATGGAAGATGCATGACGCAACGAACGTCAGACATTGGTCTCATATTGGTCTTGGAAGGGTAGTGAAAAGTCTATATGCAATATAACATATTGTGTAGCACATTGTCCATTGTTGTACTATTTAAGGTAATTACACGATGTTTCCAGAGGTTAGCATGCCGTACTAGTAACCGAAATATGACGAGTTCGAATACCGTTCACGCCAATTAAAGAGAGAAAACAAAAAGTGTAATCACAAAAGAGCTGTCGTAGCTCGGTGGTAGAGCGTTGGCTTATCATTCGGGAGGTCGTAGATTCATTCCCAGCGGCCGACCATGCTGACAGGTCCGTCCAGGGTTTTTCCTCAGTCACACTAGATAAATGCCGCGATGGTACCTTCAACTTAGGCACTGGCTGATATCTTCCTGTAATATTTCCCCTTCCCCATGCCTGAATGACAAATTAAATTAATCCAATTGAACAAAGAATAATAATACATAAAAAATTACAGGATGAGGAAGTAATATTCACTTCCGAAGCGGTGTAATCTCTTTAACACAAAGACAATGAGAACTCGGAACCGAAAGGTTAGCACGCTCGCTTTCTATGCGCCTGGTCACAGGTTCAATTCATGCTTGTCCATTGAACTGAGTGTTTCGGAACCTACTTTACCAAAAAACTCCTTTCAATCCTTAGAAGCTCGTTTCGCAAGTTAATAACAAATCAATAAATTCTTTTAAAATTATGACTGTGCAATTCCCCGAAATAATGTAGCTCGCAAAATCTGCAACGTGCGTTCCCAAAGCATTAAATAAATATTTTATTCCCACTTTGCGCAGTAGGCAAGGAAGGAGATATTGCTTTGTTTACGGCGCTATTCTTGTATTCGTTTGGTGGGAAGTGACTGAAAGAGTAAATTGGAACAGAATGGTTGGTCTGAGATTTTAATTCCATCTGAGGAATGGCATCTATCTTACGAAAGAGGCCCAAGCCTCTCAATAGCTATATATTCTTGTTAGGGATTTCATCAGGGCACGAATTCAATTGATTTATGGATTTTAGGTTCAGAACATCATCGGAACAAAATCTATATAAACAGTGATACACTCACACCAAATCAGTACCACTCATAGCTAGGTACGCGGATTCGAACCCCGCGGCTGATCATCCTCACTGAGTTTTAAAAAAGTTTCTCTCAGTTTCACCATGCGAATGCCAGCATAGAACCTTAATGCCTAGGCGGCTACCTTTCAATTCTCACACATCTCTATCCCGGGCAGAGTCAGAGATGCCTAAAAGTCATAAGTAAAGAGATTATAATCACTAATATCGAAATAATCTTCTTTGTGATTATTCTGCCAACGATAGAGTGAATATCCGTAGGATAAGACAGTGACAGTACATTCTGATGAATTCAATCAATTGCAATACTGACCCTTATTAATAATAATCACGGGCGTTACAGACCTAAAGCTCCTGAGTCTGCCCCATTGCCATCTGTACGTGGTTGGTGGAACTGCGTCCACCTGAGTAAAGGCAGTGTGGTCAGCATTGCGCGCCACCTGGCCACAAACAGGCGTATTAGGGGTTTTCTAGACAGAGTGACCGTCACGCCTTTATTCACATGACTTCTCAGTTTGTCTCACGACACTGGGTGAACGCCGATAAGTGGGACTCCAGACGGGAATTGAACTCGGGACCACACGGACATGAGTCCAACGCCCTAACAACTAGACTATGAAGCCCCCACTGACCTTTATTAACGTGGGCATTATACCCTGGGGGAGATGTTGGAAGATAGTCGGTCGGGTTCTAGTTCGTAAGTACCATTCCGGCATTTGGTGTGACTGAGGAGAGAACCCAGGAAAAGTACGAATGAGTGGCCGTTGAGATCGTTCGCAGCACCTTCCGATTGCTAAACCGACTCTATAGTTACTGAGCTACTGTCGCTCGGTACAACATACACTATAATTGTTCGTTCATGATAATGAATACTTAATATTTTAAAAAAAGGATATTACGCTCTCCGTTATTGCACTAAACGAATTTCACGATTATTTACGAATTTCTGTTCGCTTAAGTACATACAAACACTCAAGATCCTAGTACGTAGACGCTACGTGTTCTTAG
Source organism: Lepisma saccharinum (assembly GCA_022664845.1). NCBI lineage: Eukaryota > Metazoa > Arthropoda > Insecta > Zygentoma > Lepismatidae > Lepisma > Lepisma saccharinum. The sequence goes on from JAGDQP010035156.1 coordinate 6,608, forward strand.
GCCCGCCAGCTAAGAAGCCCTGATCAAGGATTTTGCCAGACACCCTAATGGCGGATGTCATCTTTCGAAATAGACAAACAGCCCCCAGATCACCACCTTTAAAATTTTTACTGTTAAAAATCGATTTAAGTGTTAAAAAATTGTATTTGCTCTTTCTAAGTTTGTTTCGATTTTACAGTGCCCCATACTCTAGTAGCACACAAACGTTGAAAATACGTGGATTAAACATGAGTACCGAAACGTTATGTTAACGTTATAAATGTACCGAAGTGTATGTTTGTTCAATGGTTTATTCGACGTTGAATAATGGTTGAGAAGAAACTGGTTTAATTAGCATGAACGCTGTTTATTGGTATATACACATTTAGTTTCATTTTATCCGTAGCTTTCATCATGGCATACTGTCTTAATTTTCGAAGAGTAAATAATGTTAACGGCTGCTGTAGAGTTGGAAAACAGGAACGTTCTGCACTTCCAGTTAGTACCTCGTCGTCTTATCCCGTAATCTATGGATCCACCTTGAGAGTCCACTGCTTATTACGGTATCTGTATTAACATGCAGTCTAAAATGGAGTTCCTACGCGATGTTCACCATCATGTAAGAATGAGAAAAAAAAGACACTTTCCTTTTTTCTTTGTTATGAGCATTTCTTCTTATTTAACACCTTGATCATGGCTGCACTATTAAATTTGTATTTCTCAATAAGCGTAATATGTCACCTTAGAAGAACGCATATGAAGCGAAATGTACGGCATAGTTGAAAGCACTTCACATTAACGAAATTAAATGTTGGTTCAAATATAGTTTAAAATTCAGGCTGTTTTCAACATGCAAATGAGAACATGAAAATGTAGTTAATTTTATTGTATTTCCTATTAATTATTAAGTTTAAGCAATTAAATTAGAAGTGTGAAACGAAATCTAGGACAGTATGAAGGATAGTTGAAAGTATGTCACATTAACGCCGTATCAAAGATATTCTATCTTCGTTGAAATATAGTTTAAAATTCAATCTGTTTTCAACGTGCACATGAGAACATAAAATTAGTTTGTGTCATTCAATTAGATTTATCTAATTATACTTTTTACATAACATTAGTAAGAAACACATTAAACAAAATCTATACCATATTTGAAAATAATATATTGAATACACGTTTTATTAACGCCTTATCAACGCAATGATATTTTTGTTGAAATATGGTTTAAAACTAAACGTATGTTTTTTCAAGCGGTAACGGTTAATCAACGAAATGAACCTAAAATCAACGTTGGAAACACGTATGTGTGCTACTGGGGTAACTAAAAATCATGGCAGAATCCCTGGGATTGATGCACTCAACACGTTTCCTTTCCCAAAGGAATGAGTTGGCGGAATAAAGAGTATTGAAACTATTATGGATGAGAAAATAAGTATTGTTAAGACGTAGTTACAAGCTGATTTGAAAACTCGGGTGTATACTTTCCAATTTATAACTTATAAAATCAGTAGTGTTCATGCAGGTGTTAAGGATATTCGTTCTCGAATAAATCAAATGAAAGCTGATATAGAAAGAATCGATTCTGAAATTGTTGAAGTCCGGAAGGAAACTTCGGAGTCTTTTGAGATACTGGCCCCCAATTTTATTTTTTTTTATTGTCAAAATCGATAGAAACCGAGCTAAACTCTATTTGCACCATTCCAATTTGGACTCTATACCCACCAAACTCAAAATCACCACGGAATCCCTGGTTAACTCGAATCAGATAATAATAGACTTTGTGTTTTCTACCAAAAGTTTATATTTAACAAAGAAATCCAAAAGCAACCCTAGCCATTCCACTACTTTATACCCATTTTGTTAGTTCGTTGTCATTTTGCGTGGTGCGTCTATTCTTTCTCCTCGTTTTCTTTAATCTCGGAAGCAATCTATCGCGAAAAAGGAGCATTCACAGTTTGTAAAAACATATAATTCAATGCTCTTTTCACATTTAGTTTCTCAATACTTTGACCAAAACAGTTACCATAATATTCGCATTCCCTCTCAAATTATTATTATTATAGTTATTGTTTTTATCCATTCCTAGCTGGACGATTAACCATGAGAATAGCAAAGCGCTTCAGGCCTTGTATTCACACGAAACTTCTTCAGTTAGGGCCACTGCATTCACCATTCGACTGACGTGTCTGTTGTCTGTGTCCGTGTTGTTGATAGGTTTGTTCGCGGTTTGACCACCTGCATTCGGAACTGAAAACAGCTATAACACGTCTGATCTGAGTACAGGAAGAAAGTTTATGAAAACGACAACCGTACAGCAGAAAGAGTGAGCGTGCAAACAACAAATAATTGTTCGGATAAATTTCTGCAGATTTAAGTTAGGACACGGGCATCACTGAAGAAACTTCGCTGTGTTCGAAACGCCTTGTTGCTAGTTCATTTTGAGGTAAAGAAAAAGGAACTGTAGCTCAGTTGGTAGACCATCTGGAGATTCTGGGTCGATAACAGCAGGCGACCATCTTGACTTAGGTTATCAATGGTTTTTCCTCTCAGATTAACTAACTAACTCTATGGTTTATGGAACTCGCAAGTTCATCGCCGTAGTAACAAACGTTCGCCATTGGATTCTATCCTGGGCAGTATCAAGCCAGTTTCCATCACGAACAGCTACTTCGCGAAGATCTCTTCTAATATTGTCATCCAAACGACGTCTCGGTCTTTCCAATGGCCTCCTTCCATCCGGCCTTCCAACCAGGATAGAATATATTCTTCGTTTTTCCCCATCCGGAGCTACATTGCCTGCCCACCTTAGTCGTCGCGATTTCATTATTTTTACAACATCTGGTGAATCGTACACTCCGTGGAGTTCTTCATTATGCAGTCTCCTCCACTCTCCAGTCATCTCGTCGCGTTTCGGCCCGTGCATGCTCTTCCCGTTCCTATACAGGTCTGAGTCATATATATCTAAACGTCACAAATAAATTTAAATTTAAAATTAAGAAAAGAGGATCGTTCAACTATTAACTACGTATTTATTCCAGGGATGAGAAGAGGATTCAAGTTTTGATTATTTTTGCTGACATTGGGGAGTGGAATCAGAGTAATAGTTACGTAAGATTGTTTAGAAAGATGTGTTTAATTGGTGTTGATTTAAACTGTTTTTTTGGGCTACGAAATCCCGATAAAAATTGAGAAGTGAAGAGTTCATTGTCCATTATTCCATCGTTATTGTTTAGTTCGTAGTGTTGTATTCGTGAAAACACATCGAAGGTCCCGGGTTTGAGTCCCGGCAGGGGCATGGTCGTCTTTTAACTAGGGGCATAATCTATCGTGACGGGCCGAAGTCAACAGTTACTAGACTGGCCATTATAAAATAAAGTTTACCAAAGTTTTTTTTGTTCGTGAAAACAGTATATTTCAATCCGGTGCACATCTTGTCTGTTTTGTAGAGGGAGTGTCAAGTAAACAAAGTTGACAATTCCCGGCATACTCAAGTGAAGCAGCAGCTGTGAAAGCAATCTGCGATGTCCAGGGCTAATGTTAATGCTGAAAAGACACCCCAGTAGCACACAAATGTTGAAAATACATGGGTTAAACATTAGTACCGAAACGTTAACGTTGTAAATGTACCGAAATGTCCGTTTGTTCAACGGTTTATTCAACGTTGAATAATGGTTGGGAAGAAACGATGAAGAAACGGGTTTAGTTGGCCAAAACAGAGCATGAATGCTGTCTGTTGGTATACACACATTTAATTTCATTTTATCCGTTGCTTTTAACACGAAACGTGGTATTAATTTTGCAGCAGTAAATAATCCGAGTGGCTGCTGTGGGGTTCGAACACAGGAACGTTCTGCACTTCTCGTTGCTAGCTCTACGCGCTAATCACTTACCCAAGATTTCACCTCGAGAGGCAATTACTCTTTTACGATATCTTTGAAATTAAATGTTCGTTGAAATATGGTTTAAAATTTAATCTATTTTCAACGTGAGTATGAGAACACCAACATTAGTTTGTGTCATTCAATTAGATTTTAATTACATTTTTTGACATAACATTAGTAAGAAGTGCATTAAACAAAATCTATTATATCATAGTTAAAATAGCATGTTGAATACATTTTGTATTAACGTCTTATCAACGTAATGATGTCTTTGTTGAAATATGATTTAAAAATAAACGTAATATTCTTCAACCGATAACGGTTAATCAACGAAATGAACCTAAAATCAACGTTGAAAACACGTATTGGTGCTACTGGAGCAGCTATGAATTGGCTCTGTATTTTCCTGGTCGGGAATAACGCTTTGACTTATCTGATAATCCGCGATAGAGAAAACCATCAGATCTTGACAAAGATAGTTTAACCAAGTTCTTTCAAGAGAATCCCTGTTAAAAATTTTGAAGTTGCCTCCCAGTAACAGTATTCCCAGGACGCTCCGGTTTTCGAAAATGTTACCGTTTGATTTCGCATAACCCATTTAGTATTTCACTTTAGTTTGGAATATTTATTCCCTTTGAGTTATAACTCCTGAAAGGTCCCGATAATCCTCTACACCATGTTAATTTTGACCACTTACTAGGTCTTCTAGCCGCCAAACAGTATGAGCTATCGAAAAGTGTTTCCTCGAAAAGTTGTTAAAAATTTAGAGCTTGTTTCAACGGAAGTAACGTCGACCCTTCCACTTTATATTCAAAATTTTAAAGTTATTCCCTCCGTAAAGGTACCGGTATTCCCTAGACGCTACTGTTTTAAGAAACATCACCGTGTGATTTTGCAGATTCACTTTGATTTAAACATTTTTTGTTTTAAAGATTTCTATGCACTAGGAGCTGAATTATGACCCTGTTACTGATTTCCAGAACCACCCTGTAGATTCATCGGTAGTTGATATGTGTGCAGTTTTAAGTTGATCTGCTATGTGGAAGTGGATCAAAATTAGCTTACAAAATTTCTCCCTAACTAACAAGTCAAATTAAATGAAAGCTTATAAAAAAGAAGGAAACACTAGTAGTTCTCTTCTGTTTATACGCTCACAACAGCTTTATTTCTAGATGACTCATACTACCACAGGTTCTCGTCTCAAGGTCAACGCCTGGCATGTCTATCAAACTTTGCTACGTAACGTAACACACCTGCTCTCACCTAAAAGAACACAACTTTATGTGTCCAGTATGATTTTTTTTGTTAAACGAACACCAAACAAGACTTGTTTTTAAACTAAAACAAGAGAAAATCTTTAGACAATATTTACTAGTCGCCTTGAAACATAATTTTAATGTTTATATTTTTCATAGACCTTACTTTGAACCTCTCTTTAGAGATCTTTAATACTTAACAATGAGTTTTTGGTTCCTTCATAGCGAGGACAAGGAGCATTCTAATCCCGTTTTGGGCGTCTGTCCATATCCAGAAATCAAATCTCAAGAACTACAAAGTGTAGAGAGATGCGTAGGTGTCGTTGAAAATGGCTTGAATAGACTTGCTCAGAGTCCCTGGAACCGTCCTGATTGGTGCACTAGTTCAATGTTGCCAGTCCATTTTTAAAAATGAATTGTTAAAATTGGTTCCATTCAGTTAGCCATAGCTGCGCCGAACTAGGCATAAACATTATTGTACACAATACAAAAACACAGGTCGCCTGTGTCTCTAAGCAACTGACTTATCCACTTATCAGTGCTTGCTGCCTATTTTCTTTAAAATTATATTTGAATATGTTATTGTAAAAAGGACCTGAGTCACTTTTTTGGTGGGTTTGAGTTATGGCTTGTTTCAGGCTCTCTGAGGTAGACGTATGTTTTGCATCACAAATGGTCCTGATTCAACTATCAGAACAATAGCATGATAACTCAAAAACTATTCTCATTCTGTTAGAGAAGATTTTTTTGGTATTTTTTCTCCAAACTCCATAAATGTACAGACATAGAAAAAAGTAGTGACTCTCAAGGTGACTTCCTGGATGAGGGCTTTGTGTCGAGCTACCAACAACGAGTGCGGAAAGTTCCAGCTTCGAATCCCACAGCAGAAGTGTGGATAATTTACTGTTGGAAATATAATACTGTATATCATGATGAAGGCATCGGACAAAATGTAATTATATATGTATACCAATAGACAGCAACCGTGTTTTCATTTGGTCAACAAAACCAGTTTCTTCATCGTCCACTTCTTGATTTCAACTTGTTTCTTGTCAACCATTATTCAACGTCGAATAAACCGTTCAACGTTTCGGTACTAACGTTCAATCCCACGTATTCTCAGAGTATGTGTGCTACGGGTGTGTGTGTGTGTGCGCGCTGAAATCACCCTCTTTAAATCTCAATTGATTTGTCTCAAATGGGAAGGGGATCGTTTCAGATGTCATTCTCGGCTAGAATTTTACGGAAAATATAAAAACCATTATTTCTCACAATAATACATTTATGACAAAACTTACTTCAGAAACGTAATTCCTGTAACATTCTAGCCCAGAATGCCATATGACACTACCCAATGAGGAAAATTCGTTGGGCCTACCGTGTTTTCCTCATGGGGTACCCCCTTCCCTTTAAGAAAACCAATCCAGATTCAATATACCGTACTTCAAAATGGCGCTCATGAAATATATACCCTTGAACAGATAATATTTCACCTAGTATCCATTAATATGTATTTGATTTCCATTTCTTTTAGCAATTTGAAAGTATAAACACATTTCCACAGTTTCTGATCAGAAAAATAAATATGACTTTTATTATAGGGGCCGCGGTGGCTCAATGGACAGCCGGTAAAAGTGGTCGAGCGGACTAGCGTGTTGGTTCATTGACTCCAGTATTCTGGGTTCGAATCCGGCTCGGGTGTGTGCGATTTTTACTTAGTTCTAAGAGTATCTGTCTATACAGTTTAAAATGTATATTAAGTTGAAACAGTAAAGCCCGCTTAGGGCAAACAAAGTTTAAAACATAGTTAGAGCACTCACCTCTGGCGCTTGGGGTCGTCAGTTCCAACCCGGCTCGTGCCATGTGGGCTTTGTGGTGGACAACACCGTGCGCATGAGTTTCTCGGGATTCTGCCTCTTCCTCCCACTTTCTTCATACTACCAATTATCCCATCATCATAATCCATCCGACCTTAACCAAAGTTGCCTAAAGGTCTTAAAAATTAAATTAAAAAATCAATTAAAATTAATGACTTTTACACCATCCATATCTACCAAAGCAATTGTGCTCGAACAGCCAAAATTGGCATGCACACAAACTTTGACATTCTAATCATGATGGAAGAAAAAAAATATATAATTCTTTTCTGCCCCACCAGTATGTTTGCTTCTAAGTAATATGCTCCTTCAGAATATAACTCGGGACGGACGCATGCTATAGTGCTGTTACCGCTCATGCAATTAATTTTGTCTTATCTTCAGTAGTATATTCAAGTTGTCTAACAATTTCCTCTACATTGTCAGGATATGTTAGTTTAGAAACAGAGTCAGCTTGGTTTAGCATACATTTAATTTGGATCAACCCCGGAACTTCTGGGTTGTAAATCAAGCAGCGTAGCCGCTGTAACTCGCTCAATAGGATTGTGATCTGATTGTGGGACTTGTCGGGATTCGAATCAGGGACCTTCGAGCCGATGGCGTATGACCGCAGATCGCTCGGCCACCCGGCCGGCTTTTATCATTTTTCTTTATTTGTAAATCATATTTGGCATAACTAGAAAAAATAACTTAGTTTTCGTTTGCTTAATTATTTTAAAGTTTAAATGCAAAAATCATTATTTCAATCAATAGTTATTTCCTTACATTCTATATAGGAGTCGCTTTACAAAACTCGGAATCTACAAAAACAGTTTTGTTAGGAGAGTTGTTTAAGAGCCGGTTTTTAAAATACTCCCATACACGATGAAACCTCTTATATTTCAACATCTATTTACTTATGTATTTATAAAGTTTAGCTTAATTCTGATAGCGCCATTAAATTCTCCTGATCAAAACCCATTAAAGTATGTTAAAATCCGAAAATCGAAAGAAATCATAGTTACTAAGTTTTGTGAAAACGTCCCTCATATATTATTTACATGAAAAAGGAAGAAAACACAACTAGTTTTCTTCCGTGTTTAAGTTATTGTCTACTACGGGATGAGTCATGCTACAACTTATCGCTCGAGGTCAACGCTTGCCCTGTCTATCATGTTGTACGCTCACTACAGAAACACAACTTTCTGTGTCTAGAGAGTGTATGAATTCTTTTGCTAAACAAAACATCAAACAGGCTTTTATTTTAGATTACTGAAATAAGAGAAAGTCTTTCGATCTTATTTACTAGTAGTCGCCTTGGAAGGTAAAGCTAATATTTATATGTATTTTGCATGTACGTAAATTCCTTTGAACCGCCTTTAGAAATCTTTTATGCTTATAGAATTGATTTGACGATGAAACTTAAAGAACACCTTGTGTATTGTAGAACACATAAATTTTTTGTCTTTCCTCGAAGAATAAAATCGCTTACCAGAACGGCAGCAACAATTCAACTTAATCTATCTTTGTAATGTATACTACTAACAAACTACCTGTAACAAGGTACACCGTCATTCATAAAAATTAAGAAATGAGGTTTAAGGACTGTATTTAAAAGATATTTCGCTTTCAACTGTGAATCGTATCACCCTAACCAAGGGAAGTTTTGTAGAGATCATAAAATCTCAATAATAAGAAATGACTACTAGGAACGAGAAAACGACTTATTCCTGCGGACAAGCATTTCAGTGAAAAATACGATTCTACGTTAAAGAGATCTTTTCCTTGCTCATACTCACTTCATGAAACCTCTGAAGAGTATTGTATATTGGTAATAGAAAACTTCTTAATATACTCAAATAAATGTGGTCCAAGTCCGAATTCATGGAGCAGCCGCCAATCCTGACTGAGTTTTTCCATAATTTCTCCTGTCATACCAGGCAAATGCCGGGATGGTAGGCCTATACACTGACCGAAACCTTCCAAATCCTCTTCCAAAACCTTCCGATTTTCGGTATGTTTTGGATACCGACAACTACCGATATACAGAAATACCGAACGATACCGAAATATCGATATACCGAAAATATAGAAAGACAGAAATAACGGTATACCGAAGTACCGAACGATACGGAAATATCCATATACCGAAGTAACGATATACCGAAATACCGAATAATATTGAAATACTGAACCATATCAAAATACTGAAACACAAGATATTGAGCGATATGGACGTATGTACTTAGGGGTGGGTCTGACCCGCAGCCCGAAATTCCGGTTAGTATACAAAAGGATAGTGTGGCCCGTGCCATAGTTGCCTAAAACATAAAAAATAAATTCAAATAAATAAAAAATGTACATTTTTGGCGTAATTCAATTGTCACCTCAGAAATTAATTTTGAGATACGCGTCTGGAAGCACTGAATGGCACAGAACGATATCTAAATACCAAAAAATAAAAAATAGATAACAGCAGAGAATAACAAACCAAATGTGACTTTGGGAAAAATGTAAAATTAATTTTATGAGCGGTAACAAGAAGCACTAGGTATCCTAAGAATTGTTTTGGTCTTGCGTTTTTGTTGTCATAAAGATAAAGATAAAGATAAAATGAATTTTATGGGCGGTAACAGCACTATGGCTTACGCCCGTCCCGATACGGGAAAGACCCTTATCTCTGTCATGTCAAAACTTAGCTGTTTATTAAAGTAAAAATAATGAATGTATAAAAGATGAAGATGTAAAAGGACTTCACACTCAACCTACTAATCTAATGGCCAGTATAACGAGAAAACCTGTAAATGGGCCCTCACAAAATAAAACAAAAATATACCATAAAACTTAACAGCTAAGGATCATAATCATATAAAATAAACGGAAATAATAAAACTGCAAAAACAATTAAAAATATTGCCGTTTAAGTTTATATCTCGGTTTCCCTTACCTTCCCACGAGATTAAAATCCAGATCCATCAGGTGGTCTTCAACCATGTCGGAGGACAAAGATGAACTTGGCTGATTGATAGCATGTGCAGACTCTTGGTGAGCTAATTGTGCATCCAAAACGTTCGTCAAAGTCTTAATGCTTGTAGCGAGAGGCGAAGTTCGAGCTAATTTGGAGACTTTATAGGGACTAAAAGTAGTCTTAACCCGGGGAGTTCTAGAACTCTGCACATGTGGTTTTTGTCCCTGACTCTGTGTCGGCATATTGTGAGAAGTCTCTGATCCTTTGGGAGGCTTCGGAGGGTCTACATGCACATCAGACTCTGTTTGTGTTGAGACATTAACTGTCTGGGTACCAACCGAGACAGTTTTAATTGGTAATCGTGCTGCTACCGTGGAAAACGCACCAGATGGAAGGGTGCGTTGGGACACTTTTACGCGACGTTTAGCATCTCCAGCAGATATTTTCTCAATCACCATCAGCTCTCTAATGCGTTTTTCTTCTTTAAAGACCGGACAGTCACGCGACCAGGCCGTGTGATCACCCTTGCAATTAACACACTGAGGCTTCAGTGATGTGCAAGGATCCGCACCATGGCTACTGGTTCCGCAAATTACACAAACAGCAGAGGTCACGTTACATGACGTGCTGGTGTGTCCATAATGTTGACATTTAAAACAGCGGAGCGAACTTGGTATATAAGGACGGACAGGCAAGCAATAGAAAGATGCTTTCACATCCTTAGGAAGCTGAGGCATGGCAAATGTCAAAAGTAATGACCCTGTTGGTTGGAGTTGGCCAGTCCTTCTGCTATTGATGCGTTTAACATTGACTACGCCTTGACTTGCGAGTTCTATTTTAATCTCCGCTTCAGGAACATCTTGAAGATTCCAACAAGTTATTACGCCCTGTGTAAAATTCAGTTGGCGATGGGGCTCAACTACAAGTTCAAGATTTCCAATTGATGTCATCTTGAGGAGATTATTTGTCTGTTTGTCTGTAGATGTCTCCACTAATAAGGTGCCATTCCGAAGCTTTTTAACATTGTTTAGCTCTCCTGCAACATAACTAAGTTGTCTTTGAATTAGGAAATCTTCTTCAAACCACCTGGATTGTCTGTTTCGTTTTTATCTTTAATTACAAGATATCGTGTGATAGTTGGTACGATACTTGTCTGTTCCTCTACTTCTCGTTTTTCTTCCTTGTCACTGGTATATTAATTAGCTGTATGCGCCTTCTTACTTACATCAGTGACTTTCTCTTCATTCTGTCTCTTCATTCTCTGCTTTTCTTTTGTCGAAGGCGATTTATTTTTAGGATGTGGTGGAGCCATGGTGAATTAAAGCCGTAAATGCCCACACTTCTCCGTCTTCGTTCTGAGGAGCCAACGAGGCTGCCGGGTACTACCCTCATCACCCTTGTCAGCAAGCTGGAAATCGAGGAGAAGTCCAATGACTTGGCGTCGAAATCACTTGCACTCCCGACTGATGGATACTTGGGACACCCACTCCCCCGAGTGTTGGCGAGACCAAAGGTCCGAAGAGCTCTCCAATGGCGCACTTCTCAGTCTCAACGAGCTAGACCATCCAAGAATCTGCTGTTAAGAACTAGGCGCTATCCAATGGTTCCGCCTCCTTTCCTTGGGCCCCAGGGGCCGGCGTCAATGAAAATATAACCATAACACATCCTTTGGCATTGCGGGGAGGCGCAAGTAAGCAGCACAAGAGGAGATGAAATAATGAGTCATCAATGGATGAAAAATGAGGTGAAAGTGAAACTCCTCTGTGCTGGTCCTCCTTTCAAGCAGCATAGGTGTTTAGCTGCTAGGGCTGATTGCAGCCAGCAAAAGCCGTCTGGACGATGGGATCGACAATTCCCTACGCCGTTGTTGGCTGATTGCAACCAGCATAAGCCGGCTGGACGATGGGGTCGTCAATGACCTACGCCGTATACGAGCAGCGATGGTCTGCTGCTCGGGCTATGTGATGGTTTCATCACGTTGCGGTCCGTAGACCTGCGATGAGGTCGCCAATACCGTGACTGAGGTTTCTCTAGGGGTTTCCTCGGTTAAACCACGCAAATACCGATATGGTGCCTGCAAAACCAACCCCTGCTAACAGTCTCTCTCACACCCTATCCTGGTCTGAGCCTAAAATGCTTAAATGCTATAAACGTTTATTTTAAAACATACGTAAACTAGTTTAATTTGAATCAGGAACAGTATGGATGAACCGTAAATAATGTTATATTTAAGGTAGTCGACATTTGAGGAAAAAATGGGAAAGTCCAGGTTGGAGTCCATTCAAAGTTATAGTAGATAAGAAATGTTTAAAAGAACAAGGGTTTGTCCACTGTATCGTTTGCAAACGCATATTTGGATACACGTGCAGTAAATCTGGCTCTCGACACAATGAAAGAATTCTGTACTCAAATGGGGCTGGACGAAATAATTGAGAAACGCAGCAACAACACGAGTACTTTACTTTTGTATATTTTCTCTGTGTATTTGAGCATTCTGCTCGTTGGAGTATGGCAAGTGTTAGTAATATCGTTTGTTAATAAAGACAACGGGAGGAGGAAGGGAGGGGAAGCGAGTGGGAAACGAGCGTCCAGGGTACCAAAATCTACGTATTGAACAAGTGGGGTTGGACAGACGTTATACAGTTTCTCGAAGGAGGATTGGAGTGCGTAGATTTGCATTGCAAGGTGAGAGTCCTGCTTTGTATAAATTTTATGTAATGTATTACCTCGAAAGAAAACTATGCAAAGTACCACACCATGCTTTCCCCCGACTTAATTGTTTGCTTGATATTAACATTCTAAACGAGCTGGAAAGCTTGTAAGGACAGGATCTTGGTAAAGCGGACTCCGAACTAGTCCTACCAAGAAGTATACAAATATTCAAATGTTCGAAATGCCAGAAATCATCGAATAATTTTAGCTTTAGTTCTGACGTACTTTCATTGGCACGTATTTTATTGGTGTTCAACCTCACTTAATTTTCCATAGCCTCATCCTGAGTTCCTCACCATCTTGAGTACTTAATTTTGTCCTCGCTCTCATCCAACTTCGACCTCACGTAACCTCAACCTCAATCTACCGAGCAGCCGTAGTTAAGTAGTAGAGCATTGGTGTAGCATTCGGGTGGTCGTGGGTTCGATCCCAGCGACCGGCCATCCTGACTGAGGTTTTTCCAGTTTTTT
>JAGDQP010035157.1:0-14753 GCA_022664845.1 Lepisma saccharinum
TGCTCGTCTTCAACCGACTCATTTCCGCTTTTAAATCGCTCATACCACTTGTAAACAGTCTTCAGAGTCACTACATTATCGCCATACAATGAATTTAACATTTCATGAGTTTCTTTGGGACTTTCTTACAACCTACAAAATTTAATGTTAACGCTTTGTTCGAAATCCATGATGCGCGATAGATACGGTAAACACGACCTCACTCTTCCCGCTCTGGAAACCGACTGAAAGTCACTACTTATTCAAACTTGACACTGACTATCTCAACGGATCAGGCTATTGGATTTATTACTTCAAATGGATGTAGCGTCAGAAGTTGCTGCTATAAAAATTAATTCACCGTATTTCTTGTTCACACGTTGTTGTATATTTCAAGAACGGATTAATAGGTTGCATAGTAGTTCCGGCTTGTTCAGTTGACATAAATTCCATAAATGTTAATGCTAGTACCATGAAAAGAAAATCGTAACGGTCGTTCAAGAAAGGCTGTGGGATCTCGTATATCGCACGGTAGCGAAAGCCCTGCACGCGATTTGACTTAAACGCTCGTATCTAAGTCATTTTAAACAAAATACTTTTCTACAAACCGTAAATTAAGCGTAATAAAACGGTCTAGAAAAATAAATGGAAATATCATTTTAGATCTCTTGACAGCATAGCGCAAGCTACTCCTAACAATCCAGGACTATGTATCGCCGCTTTGCCCGTCCGACTGTCTGTCTGTGTAAAAGATATATCTCATCATCCCCAAGCTGTTAAGAAGTGAATGAGGTGTTACTGAAAATATCTCGGCTACATTTGCTAAGAGCCTTCGAAACCGTCTTGATCGGTGCAGTGGGTCCGAGACAAGGACAGCTTTCCTTGGGTCCGAGATAGCAAGGTGTTCAAGTCCAATGTTGTCCTATGGGGACTATGGAGCTGGGTCACAGTTCATGAGGTTGCAGGTTAGAATCCCGCCTGGGGCACGGATGTTTGTGGATTTTAAACTGATTGTATTCAAATCAGTGACGGGTTGAAGTCCACAGTTACTAAAATGGCCCATATAAAAAATATTTTTTTGTCCCATAAGGAGCATATCGAATGTAATGGGTACGCACGTGCGAGATAGTGCTCAACGGCGGCTTAAGGCAATTTGGGTAAAAGCGTACCAGAAGCAGGTGCAGATCTTTCTGATGATTCCTATGGTAGCCATGACTAACTTTCAGTGGCTTTAGCTCTGAAATATCAGATTACCCCATAAGTAATGTAGTAGGTGCGATGATCGCTGCAATGACGCCACATTTGACGAGTGGATAGTGAAGTAGACGGCACGTGGTATAGCTGAGTCATATAGGAAATTTGATCGTGCATCAGTGCGTACACGGAGAACGGTCTACTCCATGTTTTGCAAGTGTGGCATTGTGACAAGAATCCATATATTCTTATAAAGATTTAAACTGGAATAACCAGCTTATTGAAAGAAAAAAAAAAATCATCAGTCTAAAGTTTCGTGTTTAATCATAAATTTCAATTAAATGTTAAGATGGGAAATTATATATCTTTAATCATGCTTTGTTATTGATAATTAATGTCTTCTTGTAGTAACTTTACTATTTTTGTGCTTTTTCAATGAAGTATAATAAGGATTTTTTCATTTACTTTGGTAATGGCGTAGATAGATTTTGCTGTAAGTTTCTTCGCCTTCCTGAGTTTCCTTTGTATCGAAGGTCGGGAATATCCCTTTTCTGATGCAATGTTAGATCTATCGCGACTTTTAGATGCCAGACTAGGTATCAACGGCCGATTCCACATTTTTCTAATAACCTTATTTGGTAAAATGTAAAGGTTTGTGCTATGACGTATTAAAGCTCTGTTACTCTATGAATGCTTACAAGGTCGATTTATATTAATGTTCTTATTATTCATATGAATCTTATGGACAATTACGTGACTAACCTGAGTCATTTCGGAATGACTCATGGGTAATCTAGGTTCTCTACTGCAAGGTGGACGAGCGGAGCACCAGATGCAACTTTGACTTCGAAGTGTCAACTCCACGTCGGTTGATCCAATTATTTCCCACGTTCGCATATGAGAAGGATCCGAGAATGTACGTATTTGGTGTCTGATATACTCTGCACAGTCATCCCTTCCTGTTTCTGAATGGTTATTTTAAGTATCGAAATTTTTCAAAGTTAAAATTTGCTTCGAACTGTGCACCGTTGCGAACAAAAGTCAAAGAGAAGATTGAACGCTTTGAGTGCAACGGGCAAGTACACGCTTGGAACTCGCGGATGAATACATTTTTACCGTCAACCGTAACTGACATTGTGCACTACATCACGTGGAAACCAGCCTAGAATCGTAGTGTACGGAGTTGTTAAGAATAAGTTGAAAATGTCATGGCAAGTTGTTATGGAACATTTATTCTGTAATATTGTGTAATTTCAATTCACTTTCAATGCAGAAACAGTGCTTGAATAATCTTTGTTGGCCAAATCAATTAACGTTGTTTAGTGAAAAGCATTTATACCAACTTTCCAATGTGCATTAGTTTAAGCACATTTGCCTAGTGTATTTTACAGTGACACCCAGCTGTGAGTGTGCCATGTACAAATTATATTCTAGTGGCATTGTGAAGTATTTATATCTTGATCTTCAAGGAAGGTGATTTGTGGGACGTCATCTTGTGATTTCTCGTCGAGCGAGCAACATTTATCCCCCTCTCACCATTCCATTCTTTAAGAGACTTCACTGAAGCTGATGATTACATTGAACTTCCAAGAACCGTAATTTGTGATTATATGAACACTGGCCAGCCGTGTGAAATAAAATTTATCTTAACAAATGCTAGCAAAACTTTAAAGACTAAACTTTGAAAGTAACTGCACAAATATTTATTTAGTTAAAGCAATATTGAGTTGTTAAGGGTATGCACGCTCGCGCGCACCGCGTAACTAACTTGTGTTTGCTTACAGGGATTTGTCAAATACCTTTTTCCATTATCTGCAAGACTGGGTACGTGTGAAAACTCCGAAAATGGGTACCCCAAAATTTTCTCAAATTCGAGCTTTTTTTTTTTCGTTTTGAATAAACCTTTTTAACAGTGTATAGAATAAGTCAGCATTTCAAAAAGACTTTTCTCCCCTCTCTGTCAACTGTGAATAAAAACGAATTCGAGCATTTCTGAGCTTCCTACTTCTATTATTATTATTATTATTGCTGCTATTCGAAGTACTGGAGCGATTTCTATTTTTGTGATGTTGTATAGCGGAAGTATATTCTTTACTTTAATATTAGTTTGATTCTTTATACAGCACTAGAGAATGAATGAGGTTTTCTCGGTTGGATAAACACATTTATTAAATACTACAGAAAGAAAATCTCTAAGGAAAACAAGAAAATGCACCGGCTTATTCCTTCAAAATAATAGGCTCCCGTACATTGAGCTTCACAGATTTCGAAACAAATTGGTCCTTATGCATTTAACTAGCTCTTCAATGTGGTTATTTCCCTAATATTCTTATTCAAAACTATGGACGAAATTCTCTTTCATCGACCATCGTTACTGAAGCATGGAGGAACGTACAGAGGCTCAAAGTGAAACTCGTACAGAAACATGTCCAGGGATAATCTGCTTACAAAACAGGATATAGTACGTTTAACGAAAGAAAAATATATTTTCTGTTATGATGATAAAGATTGTACATATTTCTACGAAGCTAACATTTTGTTTCTAGACACCCTGGCTAGATAAAAGAAATAAACCTATCCTCCTGCGAAAAATGACCTGAAAATAAAACTAGTACACTCGTAACCGCAAAACAAAATAAACATTATACTAGAAAGCAAACATAATTTAATACTTTGAAGATGGTCCTCTCGCTTTTGCAACATGTTAGTCTGTCTGACATGGATTTCACGAGTTTTTCACAGTAGAACTAACGAGGTAAGCATGTGGTTATTTCATGGATTTTTCACCCGTCCACGACTCCTCCGATCTAGTTCAAATTTTCAGAAGTGCAGATCAATTACCTAAACATT
Source organism: Lepisma saccharinum (assembly GCA_022664845.1). Classification (NCBI taxonomy): domain Eukaryota; kingdom Metazoa; phylum Arthropoda; class Insecta; order Zygentoma; family Lepismatidae; genus Lepisma; species Lepisma saccharinum. The sequence goes on from JAGDQP010035157.1 coordinate 4,024, forward strand.
GCTCTGCAAGCATTATATTCGCAAATGCCTTGTTTCGGAGTCAGAGGCGTGCAAAGTTAGGGCAGCATCTTCACAAATTACTTTATATCTAAAAAAAAAAAAACCGCAAGCCCTGTCCGTTTAGCAAATCACAACTAAATATGTGCCCAATACATTCTTTCAGTAAAATTTTATGATTGGAGAATGCCGCGAGAGATTGGAGAAGAAGAGTTCAATAGCTCTGTGAAACCATAGTAATTTCTTAATAATGAAATTCCTAGGTAGGGAAACCGTCTATGCAGCACCCCGCTGAACATAAACTTTGCTGAAATTGACGTATTGTGAGTTTCTAAACCGACATGATTTGAGTGAAATTTTCTGGAGATATAATGTGATTTGTAAAAATGCCGCCATAAATTTGCACACCTCTAGGAGCGAAAGTAAACATCTCTCGAAAATTCTGCAAAAGAATTTTTGTTATGTTTTGAGGTCCGTACATGGTATAGTTTTGATTCGCCAGTTTTCCAACACCCGGTATTTGTCTATGTAGCTGTATGTGCGTGTGTGTTAGTGAAATATACCCTCTCCCACACACGGTAGATGGCTTGAATAAAAGGAAGGTAAAGCCTTTATAAAAGTAACGAGAAACTCTTCGCTTAAGAGAAAATTGGCCCTCAACTTAACTATAACGATATGTACTCTATTCTATTCAATCAATATTTTCCCGGACAATAAAAGTATTGCAATGAAATCACAAAAACTCTGAAAAATTTATTAGATAGTAGTATAGTAGTACAGCTTAGTAGTAGTTCGTTGCATAACTGCAAAACATGTGTTTTTTTTTCTTCTTTAAACTTTAAATAAGTTTCTTGTTTTTGCAAAGCGGATGCATTTGAAGCATTAATATAGCTCTCGAGCTCCAAATGAACAATCTAAAAATAATAGAACTTCATATCTACCTTAGTTTCTCCATAGTCCTAACTGAAATCATTCAAAGGACGAGTTTCTCACAAGTAGCTGATATTCAACCTCTGTGGCCCAACGGTTAACGTCACGACATTAGGGATCCACAGAAATTTTAGTTCTGCTGGTGGCTGGTTATTCTTGACCAACAGTTTCCATTATATTTATCAGTTTTAATAGGCTGATATTAATATCGGGATACTATTTAGTCTAAGACTCTGACCTCTATCTTCTCTATTCGCTTAAGACGAAAGAATGCTAAGCGACGTGATTCCTCACACTTGTAATGAACTAGTCTGTTTCGCATACTAATGTTTAAGAATGTTTGGCCATGGTTTAGTTTGAAAGTATCATCCCGGCATCATCCCATGGTGTGACTAATTATTACGGTACTACAGGTCATAAACTAAGTGCACAGTGCCTTTACTTACCTGTTCGACAAATTTAAGAAGGGTTACATTTCCAGGGTTAAATAACAAGAATTATAGGAAACGAGATAAAACAGAGAGAGATTTCGGAAAATACGAATCTCTTTCTGGCTACATTTTAATATTAATACATTTACAAGCAATAATTTATTTTCAGCAAATTGTGGTGTTAGATATTGGTCTTTTGATATACTCACCCATTGAAGGGTCAGGAATTTTATTTCAATTATTAAAATCCTAAACAAGTTTGTTAGTTTTACACGTTTTATAAAGCGGGCTCTGAATATCTCCGGTTCAATGGGTCCCGCCAGATTTAAACCTGAGACCATGCACACAGGAAGCGAACGTGCTAACAATTCGGATAAATGAGAGCCCTCAAAACAGTATCTCGAATATTAAAGCCTATTAGGCCTATTTCAGAAAACGGTCAAATATATTCTGCCTTATTTTCCGTATAGCACTTCCTAGTGGAAATCTGAGAAGAGAGGAGTCAACCTTGTTAGTCATAAAGTATACAACATGGTTTAATGGATGTTGAAATATTTAAAGTATATAGGAAGCACAGTGACAATGAGAACCTTCAGTGATATTGAGCGCTTAGTCCACAAACGCACCTGTAATGAACAGCATTTAGTTATCAAATTTCCGTATTTTCATGAAGATCAAAGGAACGCTGGTTCTCTTTGGTGAAATATAATACGTTTTTCTCTATCTGATAACTCTACTTCTTTCACACAATGATGAATTTGTTTGTAGGTATATACTAATATATGTATGGGCAGCCAAACACGGATAATCAAAAGGACAGAAGGTAGATACTTGGAAAGCTTTGAGAAATGGTTGTTGGGGGAATAATTAATTTAAATGGACTGATAAGAGCTAATTAAGTCTATTATGTACTCAACAGGTAGAACAGTTTAATAACAAAATCGCTTCACAGCTAATCCAAAACAGCATAATGGAAAGCTATTTATTCAACATCAATTGAACATTACGATCCATGGTGATGGTACAAAAGAAATGACATGCAAATAGCAAATCGGTTAAATGAAATGAATAAATGTAGATTTATTCTGTTTTCTCTCGATCGCTGCCATATACAAACATACAAACCACAACACTCATTAAGCACAATCAGCATATCATGAATGTTAACTATATCAAAGACTACTAATTTTTGCTTTTAATTATTTACCTGTTTCATTTGAATTAAAATGTAGATTATTATATTCAGCCGTTTCATTTTCTATCTATTGTCTCCTCCCTTTCTTTCTCACATATCTCAGTCACCTGCTGTCCTCATCCACGTAACTTCTGAAAACACTAGGTTCCATATATCCATCTTGCATTTGGTCGTATTCTAAGACCTTTCATCTCTCTGGAAATCCAATGCAGAACATTTGTCGTCCATCTGTTCGTCTAGATATATATGTTACTAAATTCTGAAAGGCGATACTGCAGTCTATTCTAAAACTCAGTTCTTTTGGATAAGACTTTTTTCTTCCAATATGGCGTCCGACATGACTGCTGTATTCTTGTCAATCTTCATGGATTGTAGCCATGCAATGTGTCATAATCAATTATCGTTTGTTCCAGAAAAGTATATCTGAAGCCACTGTAAATATAAACTGTATTTCCTGGGAATCTGCAAGCCGCACAACTGAGATTTTAGTAGCGTAGCTCAGATTATAATTTTGAATAGCTCAATCTTTCTGGGAAATACGCGTACTTCAACTGTTTGCGGCGTGTACCTAGGTGTTCTAACATACTGGAGTGAATACTGATTTCTTATGAATAACTTAGAGACAATACTTCCATTTTACTAATGCATAACCTAAACTTTACCTGAAATTCAATGGTTCACTTACGGAATTGAAACACCGATGAAACTTGATTCTTTTTTCAAATTTGTTAATTGGAGGAACGAATAGACAGACAGCTAACATAAAATTGCTGTGATTATATTAATAAACTGTCAAATATGTAAACTTGTTGATATACCAAATTGTCAACAGCGTTAAAAGTGATACGCAAGTGTTATATCAATCAAAGTCTGGTAAAAGTATTCAATCAAGAAAGGAAACACGATTTTATATTGCATTTTCAGTTACTATCCATAAACAAACACGGAATGAAAATCTTATTGATGGTGGGTCCTGTATTCCTGCATTTGCTAAATAATAATAATAAAAAAAGACAGAAACTAACATTCATTATTCACAAACTGATTTTCAAGAAAATACCCCTGATGGACAGTGAACTCTTCAATGTACTCTTTTGATGATTAACCAAGACGAGGATGAAATTAATGAACGTATATCTCTGTTCCTGGCGAACTTTCAACAAATCTAAGTATACAATGTAAAACTCTATCAAATATTTCAAGTCCATCAGTAACTTCTTAAACTTCGTAAGAGAGGTTTAATATAGGAAAAAGTATGAAGTAATGAATTTGGCGTGGTTCTTTTCTAGCTACGCCCACTATGTTACTATGCACACCGGAACAGTTAAAGCAAGAAGTTCCTACTAAAGATATTTGAAGTCATGAATTTATTTATGACCTTTAGGCATCTCAGGCCGGGCCGGGGTGGGGAAGAGGATGTTGGAAGGTACCACCCCGGCATTTGCCTGGTGTGACTGAGGAGAAACACTGAAAAAGTCATGATAGGCGGACGCTACGATCGTTCCGAGGACCTTCCGAAACGCCAACGCTCTACCAACGCTGAGCTACGCCCCCTCGGTTCTTAAATAAACTAAATCCTTTTACAGATTCAAGAAAACTGGCAAACCACTAGAAACAAACACCGCAGCTGAGGCAATTATTATTATCATTATTTTATTTCTAAAAGCACCAAATACATGGATTTGAAAACAAAATATTAATAAAACCGTATATTTACTGTGTAGAGTTTCCCTGCTGGTTCCATTTTTACAAGAGCCCTCAGATGGAAATAATAACTACACAGACTCATATACACATTCACTGTCCTAAATTCAAGAAAGTTACAAACAACCTGAACTAATATTGATACAGATAGAACGTACTCAATCCATACAAAAACTGAAACATGGTTTCGCGTGGTCGGACAGGCAAGAGGATATATATAAAATATGACCGCAAATGGATTATAGCAAGCACAAAAATTTGGATACTCCTTACGTGTGACTTCGGGATACACAGGTCACGTCTTGACATCCTACTTCCTTAATTTCGCAGTTCACGTGCGACCGCGGACTCTCTCTATCTTCTTGGAAGATAAACTGTTCTCACGTAAAAACAAATTAAATATTTTTAGTGAACTCGGAAATGGCAAGGTGAAGAGTGACACATGAGATAAATATTTCAACGCATCGCCTATTTTCTTCCCTTTTACAGCCTTCACCGAACGAATTTAGAACCAACAGGAAATTTCTATTCCTCCATTAAAAATAATCATACGCCCTCTGAAATTTCATACCCTCTTCATTTTTTGTATTATACAGGGTCCGGCAGAAACAATCTACCATTTTATTATAAAGCCTACAGTAACACTACATAAGGAATGTAAAGGACGAGAGTGGTAATTGATAAACATCATCATGCCATTTTATGACACAATAACGCAAGTCATGTTTTGTTTATTTTTTGAAAATCACATCTGTGAGATAACCTTCGTCCTTTGTGATGCACTGACGGAGTCGACGAACGAAACTGTCCATTACTTTCACCAGCATTTCAGGTGGAATTGCCTTGACCTCTTCAGTGATGCGACACTTCAGAATCTCTAAGTTCGGGACACGTGATGCAAACACTCGGCTCTTGAGGTACCCTAACAGAAAGAAATCAAAACTTCCGCTGCGTAGCTAGCACACTGTCACCACTTATGAAATACGCTTCAATCACAAAAGCGCGATGCGTCTTGACCCAACGCTCCACTGTAAGTAAAATAAAATGGCATCACTCCTGCTTGGTTTTATGCTCACTGCCGGGCTGTACGAGCTACCAAACGTTGAAAGTGGTAGATTATTTCTACCAGACCCTACACTTATTGGGAAAAAAAATCAAATACTTTCAGGAGCTACCATACCAAACAGGTTCCTTACTGATTAAGCCTACATATCATTTAATAAAGACTATGAGTTTATTGAGCATTCAATAGTGATGGGCACAAAAACGATTTTTAGGTTTTAAAAACCGAAACCGGTTTTTCTATCAAACATAGAATTTTCTTTGACTCAGCACAAGCCGATGTTTGGTGTTTTCATTCAAACTTCGGTTTTCGGTGAATTTGTTCAAATCCCGGTGTTTGTATTTAAACTTCGGTTTTCGATGTTTTTGTTCAAACTTTGGTTTTCGATGTTGTTGTTCAAACTGAGTTTAGACATGACTGACCTGAGTTTACTCATGACTGAATGGCTTCTTGAGGAAAAAACAGTTACTCTTAGAAATATTACATCGAGGTCTTGTATAGACTGAGAGAATGAATGCGAAAGAAATCACCGGATTTCTGGAAGAACGACACATGGATGCACATCAGGACAATGCACCAATCCACAATGCTCTTTCTTTTCGGAGGTTTTTAGCCGGTACAATAATTCCAATGCTTGAACTTCTTACGTACACACTCGTTTTAGCCCCATGTGACTTTTCCTATCCGCAGTGACAAGTGCCCTTTAGGAAAATAATTTTCAGTCAGTGGAAGAAAAAAAAAAGGCGAAAACAGCAGAGCTGTTGAACAATATTACGGCTGTAGAGTTGTACCATTGCTTTCAATAGTGGCAGACTCATATGAAGTGCTGTGCAGACAGAGAAAAGGGAATGTACTGAAGGACATAAATGCTTCATTTGTAGGATTCTAGCAATACATTAATTTATAGCATCAGTTCCGTTTTAAAATGGCCAGGCCTTGTATATCTGTTGCTCCAGCCAGAACGGAGGACGAGACGATGATGTCATATGATAATCCAGAGACTCAACAACCACAAATAACACATCAGAAAACTTGTTTAAAAAAAAAAAAAAAAACTATACATACAACACAACAATTGCCGTCTGACAGTGTCATCCTGTTATCAACCATAGAGCAGTAGACAACTATCGAGTATTTCCATTTTTCAAGACATCACACGAAACCTTCAGTGCACTCTACATCGAGTAATTCCATAGTATCACAGAAACTTCGTCTAAACAATCTACGATTGAGGAGTGAACCCAAAAATAATTCAATATAGCAGAATAATCTAAATTATATTCAGAATGTAAACAAGAAATCCAATATACGGAAATGTAATGAAACTGGTAATCTAATTTTGAACGAAAAACCTTAACAAACAAAAACCGAAAACCGGGGTTTAAAAATAAAATGAAAAAGATCAGTTCTTAAAACTCAGAACAAAACAAATATCAGTTTTTGTTCCAATTTCTAGATAAAACAGGACTTATGTCTATTTGTAGAATATCAACCTGCAACTCAATTTCTTCAACATTCGAATAGGATGCTACACAGTAAACAAACAAAAAAAAAAAATGGCTGTGTTAATTCAACACAATTTGGTGTTCCAACGTGACTACCACTTTTTGTGTTAAATCAACACAACACACAGTGTTGATTTCGGTACTGAGAGAAAAAAGTTACGGCTGTAGATGGATCTGAACAAGGATTGCTCAGTTAGAAGTCAAGCGTCGTACCGACTTGGCTAAATCGTAAGACAGAAAGAACACTATATTGAAACAGTACAAAAGACAAAAAAAATGTTGATCAAACCCCAAACACAAACAAAGTTCCTTTCACGACTTATGCCATGATTTAATCACTTTTCCATTGGTCAATTGGGGATCATAGGGAATATGTTCCATTTCTATGAAAGCAAGCGCAGCATTTGACTTGTTACGATAACAAAGCAGTAATGTTGCTCAAATGTTTGCCTATCGCCATCTTGCTTCCTTTCTTAGAAATTGTATATTCTCAATGGATGGGAATTCTGGTTCCCAATTGAAAAATATGAAGTGATTAAACCATGGGATAAGTCGTGCAAGTAACTTAGTTTGTTTTGAGGGTTCAGCAACATATATTTGATTCCCTAAACTGTTTAAATCTATAGTGTAGTCGTTTAATTCAAATGTTCACAAAATATTGTTTGCATCGAATACCTTTCGTGTCTGACTATTTCATCGATAAGACATTCGACTTCTAACTGAGCAACCCATGTTCAAATGTCGTTACAGCCGTAATTTTTTCCTCTCAGTACCGAAATAAACACCATATGCTGTGTTGATTTAACACACAAAAAGTAGTAGTCACGCTGGGACACCGCATTGTGTTGAATTAACACAGCTATTTTTTGCAGTGTAGCCGAGTAATGAAATAAAACTAAATCCGCATTATAAAACCCCATGGTCACTCACGCACTCACTGATCAAAACTCCCTGATCAAACTAATGAAGTTAGAACAGCAAATTTGGTATGGTGTGTAATCAAGAGTAGGTAACGGGAAGAATCCGACATTTTGAAAAGTCGCCATCTCGGATAAAATTGGCAGCTAAAAACCCCATTTTTGAAACCACTGAAGCCAAAGAAACTAAATTTGGTATGAAGGTGTACCACCACGATTAGGTTACAATAAATGGGGCAACACTCCCATACAGAGGCACAGCCCTCCCCCGGGAGGAGTTGAGGGCAGATCGGCACAATGGAAGCGCAGTCCCCCAGAGATTCTATTTACGATAAAGGGGGCGCAGCCCACAAAATCCTCAAGTTCGGGGGCATAGCCACCGCTAGGGGCCTGAGGGGTAGCGCCCTCAACGAAGGAAAGCGATTCCACATTATATAAAACTCCATGGTCACTCACTCAGACTAACTCAAAATTCTCAGGCCAAATTATTGGAGCTAGTAGCACCAAATATGGTATGAAGGTACATCATCACTAGTAGGGTTAAGAAAATATTACAGAATGTATCAAAAGACACCATGTTGGATCCAAAATGGCGGACCCCAAAACTCCATTTTCCTCACCGTTAGAGATACGAAATTTGACATATTTGACGTATTATCGCAAGTAGTTTAGGAAAATGTTAAATTTTGAAAAAATCGCTATCTTGGATTCAAAATGACCGCCCGAAAACCATTTTCCACACAGTTCGAGCTAGAGAAATGAAATTTTGTATGAATAGACTATGTACCATCACAAACAAGTAGACCACGACAATACAAGAAAAAGTTTTTAAAAAGTCGCCATCTTTAATCTAAAATGGCCGCCTAAAACCCATTTTCCAAACCACTAAAGCAAGAGAAACAAAATTTGGTATGAAGGTGTACCATCACGAGTAGGTTACAATACATAGCGCAAACCTCTCCTATGGGGGCGCAGCCCCTCGGGGGGTGTATGGGAATAGATCTGTACCATGGGGCGCAATTCCCTGGAGAGCCTGGTTACGATAACCGCTATAGCTAGTGGAGCGAAATTTGGCGTGAAGATTATTACAAATTATTAAAATTAGGATATGATCAGAAAGTCACCATCTTGAATCCAGTATTGCCCACTAACAGTAAGATTCATACAGAAGGCGTATTTCGCCCGAACAAACGTATTTCGACTCAGAACGACGTTCATGTATTTTCTATCCGTACGATCTATCCGTTCCATATATTGGAGCTATTTTTGGGCCACTACCTTGAAAAAATTAACTATTTCCCTATATGTTCGCTATTTATGGGAATACCTCCACTAAACCTGCACATTTCAACTCAGGCACATTTAAATCAATGGTTTGCATGTATTTTCGATACCACCGGCTGCCATCTTGAAAAATGGACTTCTCCCTATGTTTTCGGCGTGTAGAATGTACAGCAAGAACCGCTGAAGAGAAACGAAATTTGGTATGGAGGTTTATCATCAATAATAGTAGGTTACCAAAATATTTCAAAATGTTCAGAAAAGCGCCATCTTGAATTCAATATGGCCATCAAACGTATATATGTAAATATTGGACACCACGAACCGCTAGAGCTATAGAAACGAACTTTGGCATAAAAGTTAATCAAGATTAGGTTGCGATAAACAAACGAATTGTCCAAAAGTCGCCATTTTGAATCTAATATGGCCGCCTAAAGTATAAATATACACGTATAAAAATGCACAGCTAACGTTATGATAAAAGTAAGGATCTGGAGGCCTAAGTCCCCAAGTTCGGGGGCGCAGCCAATGCCGGGGTTCTGGGGGCAGAGCTCCCAGCAAAGCGAAAGCGAGTCAAAATTGTAGTCGTATATGATCATCTAAGTTACGTAATATTTTAAAACATAAGAGGAAATCAGGATTGAACTGGCCGAGTGACGCAAAACGACAAATCAATCCGAATCGACGAACCATCAGCTTTACATCGTGCTTTAAACGCGAATGAGACGTGTCAACGTCATTTACCAATTTCTACAAAGTTTCCAATACATGTCGTCCCGAGAGAAAGTAGATATTCTGAAGAATAGTGATCATCAATGTAATTATTCGGAACTTTTATTGTTGTTAACAGAACTGACAAGTGCTCATCGCAAATTAACCATCGTTAGGAATCAACAGCAAGCGTACGAGAAATACATAAACCGGATAATTATATAAACCTTCTTGGACTTCGTACACTCGGATGCTTAATATTTCGTATACGACTGCATACAGCCGCCTACACCATCAACGAACCCTGCTCACTTGAGCATCCAAACAATTATCAGAAAGGCTTTTCCTCTCCAGTTTTTCATAAGTACCGCTTACCTAACATGATTTGATTTAGAACATTATATAAAATTAACCTCCTCGTTTCAAGTTCACAAGGAACACAATAATTACCTTCTCTTTAAGGTAGCTCCACCTTTAAACATGTATTCATTATTTGATCTCACGGAAGAATAATTGTCGCTACTCATTCACACATTTCCTTTAGATACTACTTAAACAGATTAAAGTATAAAGGAAATGCTATTCTACTTTACATTCATTTGCATTTTCTACATGTATTGCTTTGAAGTGCCTTTTTGACTCAATAAAGGGTAATTCATACATTAAATTGCAATTAGAGAGAACACCGACAAATTGATATACGAGTATTAGCTCGATTTAATTTCAACGAGCGTTGTCTTACAAGGAGGGAACAAGGTCTGGGAACTTTAGTTTGCGAGCGGATTTCGTGTGATGCTAGAATACTCTTCAGGTGATATTAATTCGAACATACTACGGAGCACTATTCGGCCAGCTGCGAGGTAACACACTCAAAGTTTACGTAACATCTTATATATATATATATATCCCAACCCGTCTGGTCAGCGTGGGAGCAGTAGACCAACTCCCCCCCTTCGGGGAGAGGCCTCATCCACTAGTGGATTGAATATGGCTGTG
>JAGDQP010035158.1:0-19730 GCA_022664845.1 Lepisma saccharinum
TGTGCGCTTTCTGGTGGACAAACACCTTGTGCGCATGGGCGGATTTAATAGAGATACCCTGGGGGGGATACAATTTATGTTATTAATAACAAAATGCAAAGCTATCGTTTAGAATGAAACATTTAAAGCACCTTAAAATATTGGGCCTCTTAATTTTGATTCCACCATCTGTAATGGAGCCTAGTGCCTAAACGAAAACAGATACAGAGAAACTGACTTCAAATTTGCGGTCAGCGATCTCGATTTATCCAGCCGTTTCTAATTTGGTGTTTAAAATTGGAAAACCCTTTTCATTTGGTTAGCCTTCTGCATTTTACGAATTTATCTAAATGATTACATTACAGTAAAGCAGATAGAGAGTCACTGACCTCAAGTTTGACGTCAGCGAATATGACATCGATTAATCTGTTCCTTTCTAAACATTTTGATATGACTGTTAAACTGTCTATATAATTATTAGACTAAACCTTGAAATGGTTAACCCTTATTAAGGGAATGGTAATCGCTGTCAGATTTCTTTGCATTTGACAGGAATCAAGCTAATACGTCCATGCAATACGAACATAGATGACGGAGCTTTGTGAGAAAAGAAGAGCAAGTTTCGGGATTCGAACTCGCGTCGCCAGCTTTATGGACGAAAAGGGGGGAAAATAACGTGATCAAGCACGCACGACCACGAATACATCGGATAAACAACCTTCAAGCTCAACTCTTACTGAAATAAAAGCAAAGTAAAGTTATATAGAACTGATTTTTGTTTCAGTTACAGTGTTTCGTGCATTTATGAGCTAATCTTCTATTGACTACTGTTTTGTTAAATTCTGTATGTATAAAAAGCATGTTATATAATTTGTTAAAGGTTTCAAATACAGTATTTAACGTCCCAAGTGGGAATGAGCAAAACTTAATCGCTAATGATTACATAGCAACATCTCTGTATTGTAATTTATTTTACGGCTACTAATAACAAAAGAATAGTGGTAATTAATGTCATTCACATATTTTTCGCTACATCACGACTAGATATACAAACATTATTTTCTTCACAAAGATTAGTACTTTAAAAACTGAACTAATACACTCATTGTATTTAAACCCGCCCAGTGGTCACTCATGTTGTTGCGAGGTTGCCATATAGCTGAATTTCTGGACTTAAACTTTTTAAGAGCTGCTAAAGAGTGCGCTCACATTTTGATTGTCTAAGTGTTCATGAAAAAAATAAGTTAATTTTCTTTAAAAAAAAAACGTAAAAGTAATGACTCCCAGGTTCGATCAACTTTTCAATACGTTAACCACCGGGCCAACCAGGATGAATTAACGAGGTAGGAGTTGCACGTGTCGGTCAGGATTGGTGCGGGCCTGGATTTGCAGGACTCTAATTCGTGCAAAATGTATATCTTCGTAAAATGATGAATGCTTTTCAACTCAAAAAGTATAGTGAAGTAAAATCATATTCGCACGATGATAAACGAAAAGATGAGCCAACTTAGGTTAGCCATAAAGAATTACATATCTAAATTGCAAGCCAACCAAAGTTAGACAAAACAAAAAACAACTTTTTGCTCTACTTCTAAAAACAAATATTACCCAATTGTCTTCTCTTATTCTGTTTAGAAGCAACACAAGAAAAAGAGTATTACATTTAAATGAGGCAACACAAGAAAAACATTATTATGTTGATACATTGAGTAAAGTTGGAATCATTTTAGAATTCAAATGAAAAGTTATATTTTGATACAAGTTTACATGAAATATGATCATGAACTGTATAGTTAGAAACAAATTAATACCTACGTGCATATTTACGCTAATCAAGACTTGCTACAGTGAAATATTTCAGACGCACACTTTCAATATAAGCTTTAGTAACTGATTACAAATAATTTCAGATTCAAGTTAACTGAAAGCAATTATTCTATTCCAAAAATGTCGTGTACTAGAAATTATTAACGATGTGATTTCAGATTTCAGATTTTAGATCCTCAAGACAACATCTCAAAACACTTTATAGTATCAAAATTACTTGATACTATGCCATATTTTTTTTTATATAAAATTAGAATTCATTTGAAAAATGTATGTGCGTAGTTCCGTTTCCAAACTCTTATCAATTATACTTTTCTAGTAAAAAGTAAATATTGGCTTGTAACTATCCATCTACATACGCTAAAAAGTCTGCAGATACTTGTGGACATTTACTTGTGGGTTACAAGTGTAGACGACTACACTGTTATTTCGAGAAACAGAATCACTAGTAATACTAGTCACATTGTGATATTAGTCCGTTGATTTGGAGCTAGTATTTTACAACTGTAAGTTTGAGAAACAGGGACTTGTGAAGCGAATTGATATTAATAGTGTAGAGACTAGTAAAATGGTTCCAAAAGTTTTGAGAAACCGGCCGCTGAACATAGTAATAATATTTCTGGAGATATAGCTTCAGCTAGGAACATTAGTCCAGTGGAACGACGTCAGACTGCTGAGTATTGAAAGTGATATATATATCTGGTGTAGTAAAAAGTAATCCATTATTTTTGCATGACATTGAAGGCTTGACTTACCATAGTTAGAATGATCCGATTTAGGTCATATATGCGCCGTTTTGTTCGATAACGTGTTGCCATTTGGAAGGTAATATCATGATGCCTCTCTCATAGAAGCCCTTGTCCCTATTGGCAAAAAAATTGAGACAGCCAATGTTCACAAGACTCTCTTGACGCGAATTTTTCACCAGCAAACGTGTTCACCATGGACAGGAACAGATGGTAATCACTCGGTGCCAGGTCCGGACTATAAGGTGGATGCATAAGAACCTCCCAACCAAGCTCCCGGAGCTTCGGGCGAGTCACTATCGATGTGTATGACCTGGCGTTGTCCTGGTGGAACACAATGCCTCTCCTATTTGCCAAAGCTGGGCGCTTCTGGGTGATTGCTGCCTTCAGACGGTTCAATTGTTAACAGTATAGTTCCGAGTTAAGGGTTTGGCCGTAGGGGAGCAGCTCATAGTAGATAATTCCCTGCCAATCCCACCAAACACACAGCAAAACCTTCCTGGCCGTCAATCCTGGCTTGGGCACCGTTTGCGCCGGCGCACCGCGCTTCGACCACGACCGTTTTCGCGTGACGTTGTCGTAAGTGATCCACTTTTCATCACCAGTCACCAACCGCTTCAGAAATGGGTCGCTTTTGTTGCGATTCAGCAGCGATTCGCAGATGGAAATTCGGTCCATGAGGTTTTTTTGCGTTAACTCGTGTGGCACCCATACATCAAGCTTCTTTGTGTATCCAGCCTTATGCAAATGGTTCCACACGGTTTTTTGTGCAATGTTTAGCTCTTGGGCAATCGAAACAGTGCTTACATGACGGTCGGACGCGACAATGTCCATGATTTTATCGACATTTTCGACACTTGGCCTTCCAGTGCGTGGTACATCTTTGACGTCAAAATTACCGGAACGGAATCGACGAAACCAAAATTGCGCGTGATTGGCTGTTACAGTATCAGGACCATAAACACTATTCACATTTGCAGCCGCCTGGCTTGCGTTTTCGCCTTTATCGAAGAAAAACTGTAAAATATAGCGTATTTTCTCTTTGCTAGTGTCCATTTTGACGCGCGCTCACACAACACTGAGTCAACTCATCACAACTATCTGAACAGTGTTTGTAGTACGCAATCTCATCGTTTGAACGCCATCTCGTTGAACCCGATCGGACTTATACAACGCGAGATACAGATCACTGAAGCCATCTATTGGCAAAATAATGGATTACTTTTTACTACACCAGATATATATATACTCCTCCCTTCGGAGAAAGACCTCATCCACTAGTGGATTGAATATGACTGTGATATATATCATGCAACATATTTTGTGTTTTTTGCTGCTAACATCTTCTTTGTAACGTAAATGACAACATAATATCAGAAATTATAAAGCATAAATATCGTGCCCCATTTTTAAGAACTGATAGAAACAGACGTTTTGTCTTGTCTTTCGTGCATAACATTAGTGTTCTATGGAATACTCGATTCATTAAGAAAGAAATAATTACCTAGTAACCATAGGTTTCAGCGTTCATTTTCGTTTCTTCATGTTCGGTAAGGATATTTTTTTACTGGACAATTTAAATTAAGTCTTTCAGTAAATTTCAACTAATGGCCCAACTAAAGTAAAATTGCGTTAGGTTCCCTGTTTTGCTGTTTCAAATGCGATCTCTCTCTCTTTTTTTTTTTCATTCTTTCGTACATACTACAAGAAACCATAAATATCTTACCAGAAGCCAGGACATGCGATAATGATTTCTCTTAAAGAAAAAAATATCCAACCCTTGCTCGTTCACGCACACACTCTCAGAATCACACATCGCTCCCTCTACGTCAGTTGGGTTGTCTATCTTCTAGGGTTGGAGAAAAATCGTGTATAATAAAGTCATGTGTACATTATTTTGGCCATGATAGTACAATCGCGATCATACATTTTTGACCCCTTTGAATGCTCATTTATGCTATATGAATTGTGGTACTGTTCGCCTATTGCATATGCAACCCAAATTGATTAGTGGATTATCTTGTATGTATATCACCGCAGGATGTGCAATTCTTCCTCCAAAAGCATTTTGCAGGGAAAAGAACGAGAATGTGTATTGCGGAATCATATAAATTGCAGGCGTTAGCATCACTTAGAGAAATTTAAGATAAAACAGTTTTAATTAGAAGAAATGTTTCTTGTATCATAGAGGAAGTAGTAGAAATGTATATTTAAGAACTTTTATATTAAATTACCACATTTAAAAACGTAATTAGTTAATATTATAACACTTTTGTTTGACAAGAAAATACTCTGAAAGATAATGAGGCATGAGCAGAACACAAGAAAGTGAGATAAACATTTGCGCACAAAAAGTGAAATCAATGATCTCAAAATTACACAAAAATTACATTCAACATTATTCAAATATACATTATTCAAATATATCCCCAGTCTATTTTACACATTTTTCCCAGAAAGGTTACGATCTGTAATTAGTTTAAAAGAATGCCCAAACTAGGAGCGGGATTCAAACCCGGGCCGCCTGATTCGAAGTCCGACACCTGAACCACTTAACATGCAAAACAGTGTTCAGCATAACGGTTAGTAGTAGTTACGGAAAAGTAGCGATTGAAAAGGATGCAATGGCATGTCTTTTTGTTACCTATGTTTATTTGAGGAGAAGCTCTGTGATTTTCAATAAAAGAATCAGCTTCTTTTCGAAAAACTGCAGTTTATTTACTTCTGTCATAGAGCACTGGAAACTCTTCAAGATACTACATTTTGCCTTCTCATAGCCAAGCGTGAGAAATACCAAATATGGGCGTAATTTAGAAGTTCTGATGCCAATCCTTGGCGCAAAAAATACATGTTTACATCGCAATAATGCTCCATAATGTGTTTAGTTCGCAATGCGCTTCAATGAGTTTATTTACATTGATTTTCTGCTGCGTAGAGAGTCCAATCTGCTGAAAACTCACGTGACGAAGGGGCCACGGTGGCTCTGTTGGTAGAGCGCTCACCTCTGGTGCTAGGGGTCGTCGGACCAATCCGTGCTTATGCCATGTGCGCTTTGTGGTGGACAAACACCGTGTGCGTGGGTTTCGCGCGGTGGTCTCGTTTCCTCTCACTTTCCTCATTCCACCAATTCATCCCATCATCATCCATATGGCCTCAAGGCCTTAAAATAATTTCAACTCAAAATTCAAGGAATGAAATTTGTTTGAATGTTTCTCCTTGCACTCAAGTCACCCCTTGATTTTCGATTAGATCCTACATTTCACGCAACCGAATGCGTTTTGGAATAACGTTGATTTAAAAAAAACGGAAACTTTTGGGGATTTCCTTGGGGTTTCAAAATAAAATGTGATTAAATGTAAACGTAAAGTTGTGCACAGACCTCAGTACCTCAGTCGATAACAGTTTATCACAACTGTGGAATCCAGAGGCTTGGAGTGGGTGTGTTATATTTGTTAGAGTGTTAGAAAGTTTAAATTTATACCATAGTTTCTCGTTATACAAGTACATAACGTGTGAAAATAATATCATAGAGTTCATAATATATAGACTTAGCACGGTTCCCCATTTCTGTCTGCGTTAAAACTAAAGGAATTTTGTTCAAAGCACGTGAGTTTGAATTCATCCGTTACGTAGCTCTGCCGTAAACGTCATATTCTATTATGAGGTCCATACCAGAGCTGCCCAGTAGATAAATTCAAAATCACGTGCTCTGAACAAAACCCCACTAGTTTTAGCACAGACAGAAATGGATAAGCGTACTGTTTATGTATTATGAATTCTATGATATTATATTTCTATCTGATGCCATGGGTGAAATTAGGAGAGAGACCCCGGGTGGGGGCACGAGAGAGACACTTTGAAAGCTATCGTTTAAAAATGATTTGGGTGGGGATAATGATCCCCATAAATCAGCCCATGTCTGGTGCCCTAATAGAATTATTGAGCTTTTCATGCAGAGAACTAAAATTATCAAGCAGACTTTAAAAAAATGTTTTTGTTTAAACATCCTATGGTAAACCAGTC
The DNA here is from genome assembly GCA_022664845.1 of Lepisma saccharinum. Classification (NCBI taxonomy): domain Eukaryota; kingdom Metazoa; phylum Arthropoda; class Insecta; order Zygentoma; family Lepismatidae; genus Lepisma; species Lepisma saccharinum. The sequence continues at coordinate 6,576 of JAGDQP010035158.1, forward strand.
CGTCATTTTCCGTCTGCAAACACAAATACTAGCATGCACGGCAATACACAAAATGGCCGCCATTAATCAATCGTTGGGAATAAAAGGATACCCATTTTGAACTATTCTAAAGAGATATAAACATTAAAAGAAGTAATAAAATATTAGGAGAGCTGAAGCAACTATGCTGAACAATCTCAGATCGAGTAAGACACCGAATTTATGAAAATGGGTTACTTGATTTAAGTAATCTTTAAATTTATTTATGAACTTTCTGCATCTCAGATTCGGGCCGGGAAAGGGTGAGGATTTGGAAAGTAGTCGGCCAGGACCTAGTTCGTAAGTATCGTCTTGGCTTTCGCCTGGTACAACTGAGGAAAATCCCTAGAAAAAGCTCAGTCAGATGGGCGACCGTTGAGATCCACTCCCAGAACTTTCCAATCCAATTGCAAAGACAACAGACTACCAACTGAGCTACGTCAGCTCGGGTCAAGTAATCTTGAAGTTGAAAGTAATCTGTAATCAGATACTAATACTTATTTCGAAAGTATACTTCTGAATTATTTAATTTTGTTATGTATACTTCATTAGCACGAAATCTTTATTGTTGAAAATAAACTTATGGATAATAAATGCCGAGAGGAAGTCCGCTAAAACCTATTAATATTGTAATTTCCACGTCGTTTGAACGTGTGTTCTATGATGTAGATTAGGAAGTCAGTTATCTTTGAATCAGTTGGGAATGAAACACGTGGAGTAAACTATGTGAGAATTTTTGTTGTGCGAAACTGAAGTTACTTTCGCAAAAGTGAATTAGATTACTAAAGTAAAATAAAAACTAAGTAATCTTAACAACAATCAGTTATAAAATCGTAGTCGATAATCGGGTTTAAGGAGCTTGAAGTATTTTGAGCGCGTATATTCCAGCTTTAAAGGTGATATTTATTAGTTCTAATTTGTCGAGCAATGAAGATCTGCAAATGTGCAAGCTTGTGAGTTTTGTGCTACACTTATTGTAATGTAACATGAGAATGAGAAAATTGATTCCCATTACTAAGGCGCTTAAGACGAACAGTGTTCTTAAATTGATTACAAGCATTATACTTAAAAGTGCTGAAACATACAAAAGCGAATTTTGTGCATATTAGAGTGGTTGTCTAGATTTTTAGCTGAAGTAGTATTGCAAGGACACAATAGGGCGCGTGAAAGTAGAGTATGCTCCCTAGTATAGTATTTCGGAAAGTAGTTGTCTTTTTCAATATTCGTTTTAATGAGAAGTACAGAATTCTTAGAAGCTCGCTTTGTTTTTGAGACGTATTATTTTGGTATGTTTAGAAAGTCAAATGATTTGTAACATTTTCACAATAATGACTAAGTTTAATCAATAAATTTGCTTCAAATTAGACCAAGGTCTATTTTTGGTTAAAAATCAAAGTTTGTAATATCCTACAATAGTTAATGAAGAGGTATGGGTAATTTCCTTTAAATTCTGATGCCTTCCATTCAAGTAAATTTGCAAGTTTCTTCACCGAAAAATGGAACTAGTATTGAAAGTTTTATGACTTTAATAAGTCAAGAAGTGTCATTTGAATAATCAAATTTCTGTTTTGCAGTTAAGTATGTTTTCTAAAAAGAGAGAAATGTAAATTCAACTCATATTAAGCATTCTTTATTTGTTACATAATTTATTTTTGCCAAAAGAAATGTTAAAATGAATCTTTTATTAAAAGGTATTTAGATCTTTTAATTTGCCATTTTGATAAAAGATAAGAAAGGTAACACTTTAGAATAAAGAAAAATAAATGTTTCAAAATTTTGCTCCATGTGACAAATGTTGGAGTTCATGTCGGAGTGACATGAATTCGAACTTTAACAATATTTACTTGAGCTTAATTGAAAGTTCCTATTGCAATAGCATTCTTCAGAATTTCTAAAAGAGGCAAGTAAGTAAGGAAGGCAGGCAAGTAAGGAAAAGTTTTTGTTTAACGTAGAATACTATTTTCCACTGAAATACTTAGTGACAGGTTGTTCTCTCTTTACTAACACTCACCTCTTATTAGAATTTCATTGTTTTTACGAAACTTGCCTTGGTTTGGATAATAGAATTCAAAGTTCAAAGACGTTCTAAAATAATGGAAATAATTTAAAAATAAATGAATATGTTATTGTACCGGTAAAAAGGGACCAGAATCACATACGAAAGAAAAAAACATTTATGGACTTTGGAGTAAAACGAAAAAAACGATATTCTCTAACAGTAAAAATAGTTTTTTGGGCTATCATGCTATTGTTCTGGATCAGGACCATTTGTGATGCAAAACATACGTCTACCCCAGAGAGCCTGGAACAAGCAATAATTCAAACTAACCAAAAAAATGACTCAGGTCTTTTTTACAATAACATATTCAAATTTAATTTTAAAGATAATAGGCAGCACGCACTGCTAAGTGAGTTGTTTAGAGACGCAGGCGACCTCAGTGTTTTGTATTGTGTCGAATTATGTTTATACCAAGTTCGGCGCAGCTAGGTTTAACTGAATGAAACCAATTTTAAAATTAGTTTTTGAAAATGGGCTTGCAACATTGAACTAGTGCACCAATCAGGTCGGTTCCAGGGGCTTTGAGCAAGTCTATTCAAGCCATTTCCAACGACACCTACGCATCTCTCTACACTTTGTAGTTCTTGAGATTTAATTTCTGGATACGGACAGACGCCAAAACCGGGATTAGAATGCTACTTTTCTTATAGCTTCGCTATGAAGGAACAAAAAACTCATTATTGAGTATTAAAGATCTCTAAAGAGAGGTTCAAAGTAAGGTCTATGAAAAATGTAAACATTAAAATTATGTTTCAAGGCGACTAGTAAATATTGTCAACAGATTTTCTCTTGTTTTAGTAATTTAAAAACAAGTCTTGTTTGATGTTCGTTTAACAAAAGAAATCATACGATTCTTTAGACACAGAAAGTTGTGTTCTTTTAGGTGAAAGCAGGTGCGTTACGAACCAAGCCTGATAGACATGCCAGACGTTGACCTTGAGACGAAACCTGTGGTAGTATGAGTCATATAGAAATAAAGCTGTTGTGAGCCTATGAACAGAAGAAAACTACTAGTGTTTCCTTCTTTTTATAAGCTTTCATTTAACTTCATTTGTTAGTTAGAGAGAAATTTTGTAAGCTAATTTTGACTCACTTCCACATAGCAGATCAACTTGAAACTTTGCACACATATGAACTACCGATGAATCTACAGGGTGGTTCTGGAAATCAGTAACAGGGTCATAACTCAGCTCCTAGTGCACAGAAATCTCTAAAACGAAAAATGTTTAAATCGAAGTGAATCTGCGGAATCACACGGTGATGTTTCTGAAAACAGTAGCGTCTGGGGAATACCGGTACCTTTACGGAGGGAATAACTTAAAAATTTTGAATATAAAGTGGGGGGGGGGGAGTCGATGTTGCTACTGTTGAACAAGCGCTAAATTTTGAACAACTTTTCGATAGCTCATACCGTTTGGCAGCTAGAAGACCTAGTTAGTGGTCAAAATTAATATGGTGTAGAGGGATTTCGGGACTTTTCAGGATTCAATGGGAATAAAGGTTCCAAACTAAAGTGAAATACTAAATGGGTTATGCGGAATCAAACGGTGAAAATTTCGAAAACCGGAGCGTCCTGGGAATACTGTTACTGGGAATAAGGGGGGCAACTTCAAAATTTTTAACAGAAACATTGGCTAATTTTGCTTTCTTTGAAATTTTAACAATTTTCAGATGAAATATTGTTTAATATCTCGTAATGTTTGTCAATTACAAGAGTTAATTCGTAAGTCAACTGTAAACTTACCAAGTAGTTCTTGTAACTGGTGAAACCGTTGAAAATATGTCAGGATAGTCGACCGTGGGGTTCGAATTCACGTGGCTACCCATTGCCGTTCCGAAGCCTGCGACTTACTGTCTGAATAACGAGGGCTGGGTACGATCTGAATGAAAGCTGTCTGTAAAGATGATGAAATTACCTTTAAGTAGTTCTAATTTCATTGATTATGTGAATACTATTTCTTCTCTCTGGCGACGTTCAAATATTATGTAAGCACATCTTTAGTCATTTAATATAACTTGCCTCAACTTTTAATCAAAAATAAGCAGATATCCGACATTCTGATTTGTATTAGATTGGTGCATAAATCGTTTTATAACGCTATGATTTTTATCTACGTTAACACGAGAACAGTAATTAATTAACACAATTACACAAATGCTGAGATGGCACATGGCTATAGTAGTCTAACGATACACAGTCATAATCACATTGACTCATTCAGTAATGTAGTCGCGTCACATTGACTCATTCAGTAATGTAGTGGCGTACATTATCGATGATTATATGCCAACGTTGGAGGAGTTCGATTTCTCGATTTTAGAACTCGTGTATTTTGACTTGAAGCAATCAGTTAGTCAAGTTTGAAGAGCAGCTTCATCATGAAAGACTATGGTTAGAGAGAGTGAACTAGACAGACATAGAGAGAGAGAGAGAAACAAAGAGAGAGAAAGAGAAAGAGAGCGGAAGAGGTGAAATTCTGTCGAACCAAGGTCAGGGCAATAGGAAGGGTGCGGAATTTTACTAACCGAATTGTTGAATAACTTTTTTGGCCAATTTGGCCGAAAGTGGCTTGCATTTCTGTACCTTACCCATCCAATCGAATGCAAATGGTATCCAATGGTTGAGTGGTCAAATTCAATCAGTTGTGCCAATTCCCGCGTTGTTTGCCAGGGATTCTCTTGAAAGCACTGAGTTAAACGATCTTTGTCAAAATCTGATGGTTTTCTTGATCGCGGATTAACAGATAAGTCAAAGCGTTATTCCCGACCAGGAAAATACAGAGCCAATTCATTGGTGCGCGAGTAGCACGAAAACGTGTTTTCAACGTTGATTTTAGGTTCAATTCGTAGATTAACCGTTATCGGTTGAAAAATACTTTTATTTTTAAATCACATTTCAACAAAGAGGTCATTGCTTTGGGACGTTAATACAACGTGTATTCGAAATGCTATTTTTAACTGATATAATAGATTTTGTTTAATGCACTTCTTACTAATGTTATGTCAAAAAATGTAATTAAAATCTAATTGAATGACAAACGAATTTTCGTGTTCTTATGTGCACGTTGAAAACACATTGAATTTTAAACCATATTTCAAAGAACATTTAATTTCAACGATATCGTAAAAGAATAATGGCCTTTCCAGGTGAAATCTTGGTTAAGTGATCAGCGCCTCGAGCCACCAACGAGAAGTGCAGAACGTTCCTGTGTTCGAACCCCACAGCAGCCACTCGGATTATTTACTGCTGGAAAATTAATACCACGTTTCGTACTAAACAGGGATGGTAAACGAAACCAAATTGAGAATTTGTTTTCGGTTTCGAAACAGAAATCAAAACATTGTTGTGGAATTTGGTTTTGGATACAACAGAACAAAAAATACAAAATGAATTTGGTTTCGGTTACTGAAACAAAATGTTTGCAAGTAAATTTGGTTTCGGCTTAACATTCTTTAGGTGTTTTAGTTTCGGTTTCGAATGAGAAACCAAAATATTCTGATTGCATTTCGTTTCGGATACAACAGAAACCGAATACAAAATGAATTTGGTTTCAGTTTCTGAAACAAAATGTTTTCAAGAAAATTTGGTTTCGGTTAAACTTTCTTTAGGTGTTTTGGTTTCGGTTTCGGATCAGAAACCAAAATATTCTGATTGCATTTGGTTTCGGATACAACAGAAACTAAAACACAAAGTGAACTTGGTTTCGGTTTCTGATAATTTGGTTTTGGTTTCGGTTTAAGATTCTTTAGTTGATTTGGTTTTGGTTTCAAAACAGAAACCAAAATATAAATTTGAATATGGTTTCGGATACAACCGAAAGAAAAATACAAACTTAATTTTGTTTCGGTTTCTGATACAAGCTATTTCAAAAATAATGTTGTTTTGGTTTCAGTTTCGAAAGTGAAAGCAACATATACATGTTTAATTTGATTTCAGATACAACAGAAGAAAAAATATAAATTAAAATATATTAAAAAAATGATTTGGTTTCAGATTCTTCAGTTAAAACTAACACAGAGAAATTGACAACCGCCTTGTCCGGGACTCGAACCCCGATCTTCCAATTGATGGACAGATATGATATTCATTACACGACCACGGCACGGTCAATTCTCTGTGTATATACTACTGAGGTCAATACTCCTCACACCTTGGCCTTTTCCCAGCGCTAGTGGGCTGGTTATGAAATCAAAGCACTCAATATGTTTGGATATTTTTATTGAAGAATTTGTTCTGTAAGTAAAGTTCAATTGATTGATTGTTGTTATTAACGTCCTAAACGAGCTGGTAAGCTTCTAAGGACGGGACCTACAGTGTAACGTGGACGCCGAACCATTTGTGTCCCCACCGGGAATCGAACCTGGGATCCCTTGATTACAAGGCAGCGAGCGTTACCACTCATCCACTTTTTTTTTTAAAGGTGAAACGCACCCTAACCGAATGCGCCACCCAACTGGTTTAACTCTTACAACTCTTGCAACCCTTTCAACTTATTTTTCCTAACTACGGACAATACAGTTAAAATCACATCCATGCCCGAGGCGGGATTCGAACCCACGATTCTTGACTTCACAGACTAGCGCGCTAGACCGTTCGGTCACCTGGATCGGCTACGGGGGACACAAGTGCAGTTAGAAAGAATAGATGTTATTCCCTTTTTCACAATAAGCCTGTGTTAGGTAAATATGGAAACTAACACAGAAAAATTGACAACCGCCGTGAACTAAATTTAAAAAAAGAAGAATGCTATTAAGGTAAATGTAATAACTGTGATACTACTAGTAACATAACTGGCAGAGAAAGTAACGAAGCTGAAATCGAATATTCGAATAGTGTAAACATTAGCTTTGAGGCATCTCAGGCTCCGGCCGACAAAATATGATATTTTATTATGTACGTGCGAAACCTATCCAGATGCTATTGCATTAGTGATTCCGTCAGACCCCCCTACTTGTAGGGGGATGTCACTCCCAAAATCGTCCATAGTGCTGTTACCGCCTATATACTTCATTTTATCATATTCCCAAATTCACGACAATAACGACACACACCCCCTCCATCTTTAAAATGTTTGGAGTCAAAAATCGATAGAAACGGTGTAAAACTCCACTTACACCCCCCAATTTTGTTTTTACAACCTTCCGAACAGAAAATCCTGGCATAATCCCTGTGCTACATACTTCTGGTTGAATAAAAATGTAAAAGCGAGGAAGCAGGCACACATCCATGTGATTTAACATATCGGTTAGGTTAGAAGGACCTATTTGTTAGCTTTTCAGATTTTCTGTGATCGTTATCACGGCTTGCTCAGGGATAGAAAAAGGCAAAACGGTGTGTCTTTACAACGTTTGGCAAATTCTTGTATCATTGACTGTGAGTGATTCACCTCCCCTTTTGCTTTTATCAAAGACAGTAAATGGTATTCTGAATTCGCTGTCATTACCTGGCAGGGTTCTTCGTTCAATGGGCTCTTCATATGTGTAACTTACGTCTGTGTGCAGAAGCACAGCTTACAATCAAGACGAAGTATGATGATAGCCGAGGAATACGAGCAAATGAATTTATTCGCAAATATTATCATTACAATGAAGCCACAAAGAAATCGAAGTGCTGTATTAATAGCTGTGGAAAACATATAGAATTGTGTAGATGATTACTAAGTTTATCAAAAACGTCAATCACACTCCTACAGGTACAGTACTAATGCAATATAACAAGTCAATGATTTAATTTCAAGTAAATTCTCGTTTTGAATATAGTGTATGATTTAATTGTAAGCTGTTAAATTTTATCTATTTATTACCTTAATATAGTTTTTACTCAGCCACTTTCCTCGTGAAACTATTGAAATGTCTTCTAGCCGGCGCCCCACATAAGAAATTTTATTATTTATTAATGGTCTTTACGCATGGATGACTCAGGCCGGGATAGGTTAGGGAAACCATACAAGAAGCAGTAACCCAGGGTCGAAGTTGAGGGTACCATCTCGGCGTTTGCCTATTGCGACGGAAGAAAAAACGTAGAAAAAGCTTGATGAGGATAGTCGGCCATTGGTTTTTTTTTGTTTATTGTCCCTTTGCATGAAATAAGCTCCTACAGCCTACATACACACACACGCACGAACAGAGGAGCACACACACTTAATTGAATTTGAATTTATTTATGACCTTCTGGTATTTCAAGCTGGGATAGGGTGGGGGGAGAGGATGTTGGAAGGTAGTTAGCCAGGACCTAGTTAATAGGTACCATCCCGGCATTTGCCTGGTCTGGCAGAAAAAATAGGGAAACACCTACACACATGTACCCCCATATACATATAGGGTGGTAACGTAATGCACCGGCAAACTTAACGGTGTAGATCACCCCTCTATCTTGGTACGCACTTTCCATTGATTTACATGGAAATTGTTTTACTCGTCTTATATCTTTCAGGAGCATACTTTTAACTTCTGTTTTCGCCCAGTTTATCGTCATGTTCTCTTTTACTCATGCTATTTTATAGAAATGCAATATTTTACACACGAACAGTATAATTTCCCGTTAACATATTGTGATTTATATAGCAAACTATTAATAATACATTATACTTATATATTTGAAGAAACTTCACAAACCAAAACTATACAAGAGCCAAAATAACCACCAAGACAAATTTTGTGAAAGCAGAACTTCTACTTCCGAGAGGTATAAAATGAGTAAAACAATTCCCGTGTAAATCAACGGAAAGTGCGTACCAAGATGGCGGGGGTGATCTACACCGTTAAGGGATGATACTATACCAGAAAATAAAACTAGCGTCTAGGTCAACCAGAAGAAAATTAAGCCTCGTTCCGGAGCTACACGTTGCCCAAAGTGTGGAAGAATTAACTTCTAGAGCTTTATACTTCTAACACCACAAACAGCATTGTTGATGTGGCATGGTGCCGTAAAAGATTAAGTCTGCATAATTCAGCAATGCTTATTTCAAAATTGTGCAATAGGTGCGCAAGAGATTTCCTAAAGGAAGTATGGGATTCTCAGAAATTCTCTGTGTAAAGATGGGTCAAAATGATCATAAATGAGACGGCTTTGCACCAGGAAGCATTAATTCGTTTTCGACAAGTTGATATCTTAAGAAGATTCCATATGCCGTACGAATAATAAAAAAGGACGCTCCTAGAGCAACGACGGTTTTCCGTCGTTGTTTTAAGCTATTAAACTGGAAGGTTAATTTGCAAGAGCAACGACGGGACAGCACAAAACTTAGTGTAAACAGAATTTTTGAGTAAACAGTACTTTTGCGTATGCCCACTGTTAACAGGGGCTGCGCCCCCCATCCTGCGGCTAACGCCGCCCAGCTCCCTTAGTACGCACCCTCCCCCCTTGCACACATCACAACTTTTATTAAATTTCCTTTTGTGTATTTACATAAAAAACTTTAATTTTCTTTAAAAAAAAATACAAAAGTTCGACGCCAGGGTTTGAACCCGGGACTTATGGATCAGTTTCCTGACGCCTTATCCACAAGACCAAACTGCAGCTTCTAGTTCAAGCTACGCGAGAGTGGAATATGTTCCGTCATTGCTCTATTAAATTAACCCTCGATGTTAAAAACTTAAAGCAACGATGGCAAACTATCGTTGCTCTAGACACAACCTAAAAAAAAACTATCAAAGAGATGGAATATTATTGCACGGTTGGATGCCAGTGATTACGTATGTCATGTTTAATCGCAGAGAAAATCTTTGAATTCATGCCATATTTCGACCTAACTACACTTCAGAAAAATTCCAAGTATCCTCTACTACCTATAATAAATCCCTTGCGCACCCATTCGACGATTTTGGAATATGCATTTATAACTAAAACAGGCTTAAAATCTTGTAAGAATATCATACATTTGTAAAGTTACCCTCCTATCCCCAACCAATTAATATGTAACATAATCGTTAGGGAAGAATAGGAAGTGTATTATTTTCGTTAGGGAGTGCACGATAACCTGGTTACGGAGTCAGCAAATGTCGGAGTAAACTTCACACAGCTCCCTCTTATTAAATTTCGGATCTTCGTTGTCTCCACACCTTAGGGAGGAATGGGGAGTATTTTTGTTAGGGAGTGAACGATAACCTGGTGATGGCGCCAACAAATGTCAGCGGGCTCACTTAAAACACAACCTATTCGATTTCGGATTGTTGCCTCCAATCGTTAGGAAGGACTTACTTTTATTTGCGAGTGAACGAACGATATGTTAGTAACGACGCTAGCTAATAGAGGGCCCAATTTGACACATCCCAAATTTGCACTTTCGGATCAGCATTGCCTTCAATCGTTACGTATGTGTTAGGGACTGAATAATAACCTAGTGACGGCGTCAGCAAATGTCGGGGGCAGGGTTGCCACCGTTCCGTTCAAGAAAATCGGGACAGTCTCTGTGCCGAGGGTACCAGTACATAGGACGTACTTTCACAGAAAAAAGTACTATTTATACTTTAAAATGGACTTTTAGGGCCATTCTGAACTTCTTCGGAAGTTAAAAATTACTGCCGATTTAGCTAAACTAAACTGCCCCTCGAAGTAGTTACATAGATACGTATTTACTTTGTGATTGTACTGTTTCTTATTAATTGTTTTCCAAAGCTTCTAAAATCAGATTGTAAACATTTACCTCGACCCTGTCAATAGGGAAGATAAGATAAGATAAAATGAATTGTATGGGCGGTAACAGCAATATGGCTTGCGCCCTTCCCGGTCAATAGGGAAGACATGACGGGTCCATGAGTATGACCTTAGGAAAATCGTATAATTTATGCCATAAAAATTGTCATTTGCTTAAGGTTCTTGAGAAGATGTAAAAAAAATTGAATTCAGCCTAATTGTTTTAATAATTACCTAACCCGAAAGGTCTCTCGTATACACTCCTCGTTGACACAGCGGACCCGTTCTGGACAAATCAGATTTACGATTATAATTGTTTTCATGTTGCAAGTGCTTGAAATACAGAAAACCACTGAAAAAAAAATATTTACTTTAGAAAACACCTGCCAAAAATAAAGTATGTTTTTAATACGAACAATAAACTTTGGGAGAATACGTCGCGTCGTATTAATTGCATTATTACACTGTACATTAGTTCTTCAGGGAATAATTACACAGGAAATAAATGTTAATAAGAAGTTGGAATTGCGGGAAATCCTATATTATGCAATATATAGGCCTACCGTTGTGGTTTTTCAGCCCACTATGGCTTCTTGCTTTAATTATTATTATTTGTATTTTTTTGCGAAACATACTTTCTGGATAAACCCGAGCTACGGACAAAGGAGCTTGTAGTATATACATAAATTTATAACAAACACATAACAGTCGTGTCTTTTCAGAGTTACGAACATATAGCGGCGTAGCTCAGTTGGTAGAGTGTTGGCTTTGCATCTGGAAGATCCGCCATCGATACCAGTGGCCGACCATCTTAACAGGATTTTCCAAAGTTTTTCTCAACAGGCACACCAGGAAAATCTAAACACCTTTAACTTAAGCTCTAGCCGGCTTCGTCTCGACTTCTTTCTCCCACCTATCCCGTTCTGAGCCATAGATGCCTAAACTGCATAAATAAATGTTATAAAATACTTACCAAACAAATGAGAAACATGAAGATACAAGTAACAAAAAAAATGAAAGTTTTCTGCCAACTCTACATGTGGGCATGATCTTGTACTGAATTTTCCGTGCAACTGGGGAACATGCGTTGGAGGAGGAACTAGTTTGCAAAGAATAATTGATTTACAATCATGTAGAATGACTAAGGATCAGACATCCTGGATTGCCCGGGACATTTACGGTTTTTAAGACATTATCCTTTTTTTTCAGGGTTCAGCCTGGAAGCTAATTTCTTCCAGAGTTCTCCATAAGTTCCCGGAAGTTTTAAATTAGCGAGATTAAGCAAAAATGTCATTTAAATGTAACAAATGTTATTGATAAAATCACGATTAGTTATGTTCAATTTAGCACCAAACCGGTAACTCCATACTATTCCTCCATGGTAAATCTCTCCTATGGATGTTTCTTAGCTTTTTTTCTTTACAGAAATCGTTTAGTGGAAATTATATCTTTTACTTAAAAACATATGAGTCGCCTTGGCTCAGACGGAAGCGCGTCTGACTACGAATCGGCCAGGACACTGGATACTTTTCTCGCAGTGTTCCCATGCCTGGCGCTCTGAGGCTCACTCAGCCTCCTATCAAATTGAGTACAGGAGTGTCCTTGGTACTCCTGGGCACCTTGGGAAGTTAAAGGCGGTCGAGTGTGAGACTGACCACCCCACCTCACTCACCTCCACATCTCCCATGCGCCGTTCACAGCGCGTGCGTATTTCACAGGGGATAGCTTTACCATTACCTTACTTGAAAACATAATTAAGTGATAGTAAATTCTTGAAAGTTCGTTATTTGAAGATGCCGGCTATTACTTTCTCAGATTTGGTGTCCCGGACTGAGGTGCGGTAAGTTAGAACTAACATTCACGATGTAAGGGAAAAAGAAATCATTAAAATAATATTTTTGTCTCATAGGAATAACACGAAGTGCCGTTTGATTCCTATGCGATTAAAAATAACAAATAATAAAACAAAATACTCTTTATGCTTCACACACTTGCTACATCCTCACGTTTGAATTTGGACCACAGTCTCACTTAACCTCGTAGTATAATTTGTCCGTCACCCTCACCAATTATTGCGTTTTCGCTTTTTACTGGTGGAAAATGTTTTGGGTTTCAGTTGTAATTAGGTTTCTGTTTTTTCACAGCTTTTGGCTTCTCTTTCCGTACCCACACCCCCCCCCCCGAGAAACAGAAACCTTTAGCTGCATTTTGGTTTCAGTTTTCGTTGTAATTTGCTTTCAGTTTCTCTCACAATTTTTGATTTCCGTTTCTCCACTCTTTTGGTCTCTAATTTGGTTTCGAGAAACAGAAACCAACGTAATTCGTTTTTTTTAGCTGTATTTGATTTCAGTTTCTTTTACAGAATTTGGTTTCGGTTTCAGTTGTAATTTGGTTTCTTTTTTTTAACACCTTTTGGTTTCTGTTTCTGGAATAGTGTTTGGTT